>JAJPUD010003757.1:98589-180144 GCA_023553655.1 Myrmecobius fasciatus
TTCCTTCCTTCCTTCCTTCCTTCCTTCCTTCCTTCCTTCCTTCCTTCTTTCCTAACTTCCTTCCTTCCTTCCTTCCTTTCTTCCTTCCTTCTTTCCTAACTTCCTTCCTTCCTTTCTTCCTTCCTTCTTTCCTAATTTCCTTCCTTCCTAACTTCCTTCCTTTCTTCCTTCCTTCTTTCCTAACTTCCTTCCTTCATTTGTTTCTTTCTTCCTTTTTCTTCCTTCCTTTCTTTCTCCCTTCTTTCCTCCTTTCTTTCTTCCCTCCCTCCCTTTCTTTCTTGAATGAATGAAAATTCACCCTCTTTCTTTCTCATCTCCTTCTCCCTATTGGAAAAGAAAAAAAAAATTATACCAAATATGTATAGTCAAGTAAAAATGATCACTACCAAAAATGTTTCAATCTGCTCTCAGAGACCTTTTTTTCTATAAGATCCAGATTCAGGGGGCAGCTAAGTGGTGCCATAGACAGAGCACCCGCCCTGACTGAAGTCAGGAGGACCTGAGTTCAAATCTTGTCTCAGACACTTAACATTTCCCAACTGTGTGATCCTGGGCAAGCCACTTAATCCCAATTGTCTCAGGGGGGAAAAAATCCAGATTCAGGGCAGGAGATCACCTAGTGAGCATTTTTCTGACTATATTTTATAACAAGGCAACTCCAGAAGCCACCCTACATCCAATTATAGGCTTTGAACCAGCAGAGATGGGGCTAGATATGACTCACATATCTAGGAGGAGGAAAGGAAGAAGGAGGTAGTACTAATAGCTATAACTCAAATGAGTAGTTACCTAAAGAAAAAGAAAAGGGTAGTTATGGCTGCTAAAAAGTCAGGTAAATTGCAGTGAGTCAAGTCTGTCTCCTAGAAAGCTCTCCCCCCTCATCTCTGCCCCCTGACTCCCTTGGCTTCTTTTGAATCCCATCTTAAAGCCCACCTGGGCAGGCAGCCAGGTGATGCTATAGTGCACAAAGCACCAGGTCTGAGGTCAGTAAGATTCATCTTCCTGAATTCAAATCTTACCTAATACAGGTACTAGATGTATGATCCTGGAAAAGTCACTTAATGCTATTTACCTCAGTTTCCTCATATGTAAAATGAGCTGGAGAAAGATACTTCAGTATCTTTGCCAAGAAAACCCCAAATAGAATTACGAAGAGACATATAACTGAAACTATTGAATAGTAAATCCTACTTTCATAATGAAAGCCTTTGCCAATCTCTTAATTCTAGTTGATTATTTTTTATTAATCCCGTATTATAGGTTGTTTGTATATAGTTTATTTGCCTGGTGTCTTTACCAGTTGACAGTTACTCTGTGAGGAGTATTTCTTTGTATTCCCAGTGCTTAGCACAGTGTTTGGCACAAAGCAGAGAATTAATGTTTTGTTTTTTGTTTTCTTACCAAAAAGTGCACTATTTTCCATGAAACAAATACAAATTGTTTTATGTTGTGAACTCCATAATCAAAGCAAATTAGGGATTTATTTCAAAATTACAAAATAATATTTCTCACAATAGCCAGCTCTGGCTGATTTATTTGTGTTTGGCTTAATAAATGTTTTGTTTTGTTTTTATCAAAAAGTACACTGAGTATTTTCCATGATACAGTTACAAATTGTTTTATGTTGGTAACTCCATAATCAAACCAAATTTTGGATTTATTTCAAAATTACAAAATAATATTTCTTACAATAGCCAGCTCTGGTTGATCTATTTCTGACATCTCTTTCTCCTTTCCTCTCTTTCCCAAAGGCTTCATCTTCATGGGAGATGTCATCCATCGGATGCTCACAGCCACCCAGTATGTGGCACCTCTGATGGCCAACTTCAACCCTGGATACTCTCCAAACTCCACAGTCACATACTTTGACAATGGTGAGACATGCAAATTCCCTACTTGACCTCCCCAGTTGCCCTAGATTTTCCCTGAAAATTAGAAAGCGTTTCAAAGTGGGGAGCACTGTAGGACTCATCACTATTCCCTACTCCTTTTCAAGCTATCTTATCCATCCCCATTCCCATAATTACAGAGAATTGTTTTCTTCCCCAGAATATTTCCTGGGCGTCTTTCCAAGGAGAATAATTTTTTTTTTGTCTTTTCGTGTATGTCAGTGGGTGGGAATAGGTGTGAAGAAAAAAAACATGGCAGGATGTGCTGGTAAATGTTTAATACCAGTTCTATATATGATACACTTTTAAGTTTAATCTGACTTAACATTTTCTCCATCACTTTCTTAAAAATATAGTCAACAAAATCATCAATGAGGCCTTGATTTATAGCATTTGTCAATTTCCAAGGTATAAATACTCACATAGGAAACTTAACAATAGATTCTCACAAGGTCAGGTTAGCTCCATTATGTCCCTAACTTACTTCTTGGGAACCCAATCTGTAGCCAACAGTGTAGTATAATTAAAAAAAGGTGTCGGATTTGGTATCTGAAAACCTGGCTTCAAATCATGACTTTGTCAGTTCTCATCTGTTTAATCTCAGGCAAACTTCTTGGTCTGTTTCTTCATCTGTTAAAAAGAGAGTCTATTGGCTCTAAAATTTACGTCTTCAGTATACATTGGCCATACCCTCTATAGGATCCCTCTCTCAGCCTCCCCACCCCCATCTGTCCTTCCCTTTTCAGCTGGGGTGTCTGCTCCTCTCCCTCAGGGACAGTTTTTGTGGTCCAGTGGGATCACGTCTACCTCCAGGGCCATGAGAATACAGGGAGCTTCACCTTCCAGGCAGCTCTGCACATCGATGGCAGGATCGTCTTTGGCTACAAGGAGGTAAGAAAAGGGATTGATGGGCTGCCCAGTCTGAGAAGCAATATAGTGTAATAGAACACTGGATCTGGAGTTAAGAGAGATATGGGTTCAAATGCTACCTCTTGACCCTTATTGGACATGTGACAACAGACAACTCTGAGCCACAGTATCCTTTTTTATAAAATGGGAATAAGAATCAATAATAATAATATCCATTATATCTACTTCTTTCAACACAATCCCCAGGGTGCTTCATGAGGAAATAGAAATGGCAATAAAGAAAATAAAATTGAGAAGAATAGCTAGGCCAGATCAAATATACACAGAGATCTATGTGGGAGATAATGTAATTTTAAAATCATTGAAACATCACTTCTTAGATATATTAATGATGCTGAATAAGTAGGGAAATCATGGGTGTTAATACTGCCCCCATAAGACATGAAAGAGATATCAATAACAACTGACCCATTTCATCTCTGTAAAATCCTTTTTGTGAATAATTTATGCACCTATATAGGGCATCCTTGATAAAAATTATAACAATGATAATAAGAAGAAGAGTAGGAAGAGAAAAAGGAAAGAAGAAAGAAGGAGAAAGAAGAGGAGGAGGAGAAATAAGAGTAGTAGAGAAAGACCTGACCTCAAAATCAGGAAAACTTGGGTTCAAATTTTGCTTCTAATGATACATATACTGGCTATATCAATCAATCAATCAACATTTATTAAGCAGCTACTATGTGCCAAGCACTGTGTTAAGCTTTGAAATGACCCTTTGTGACCTTGGGCAAGTCAATTAACTTTTCAGTGTTCTAGGCAAGTCTCCATTGCTATAAGCTCCAGAGAAGGTCCCGACCTGCAATGATAGAAGGAATTTCCTAAAACAGTGAAATCACGCATCCAATCCCTATGCATGTTCTACAAGAGACCACATCTTCATAGTCTTATAGCATTCTGAAAAGTCAATCAGTCAATAAGCCTTTATAGAACAACTAAATATGTTCCAAGTCCTATGCTAAGTACTTTAAGGTGTGGAAAATAAAATAGCTCACTGTATTCTGTATTCTTTGTTTATTAAGAAGTTGTAATCCACAGGTACTATCCACTGGGGAAGCTTTTGAACTCCAAGTCTCCACAATAAAGCATTATTTATTTTAAACATTCTTTTCTTTTTTATATTTTGAGTTTTAAATTCTCTCCCTCTCTCCAATATCTCTCCCATCCACTGAAAAAATAAACAATATATCATTTATGCATTTGAAATAATGCAACACATTTCCATATTAGCCATATCACAAAAAAGCAAAAGAAAATAAAAGGATAATTATACTTCAATTTACACTCAGAGTTCATCAGTTTTTCTCTGGCAGTGGATAGCATTTTTCCTCATGAGTCCTTTGGAATCATCTTGGATCATTTTATTGATCAAAATATTCAAGTCTTTCACAGTTGATCATTACAAAATTGCTGTTACTATGCACAATGATCTTCCAGGTCTTTCCACTTCACTTTGCATCAATTCATGTAGATCTGATCATGTTTTTCTGAAACCACCTCACTCATCATTTCTTATAGCACCATAGTACTCCCCTACAATTATATACTACCACTTATTCAGCAATTCTCCATTCCATGAGTTTCCTTTCAACTTCCATTTTTTTGTCACCACAAAAAGCTGCTATCAATATGTTTATATGTATAAAGCCTTTTGTTTTATCTTTGATTTTTTTTTGTGATATAGACCTAGTAGGGGTATTGCTGGATCAAAGGTTATATACAGTTTTATAGCCCTTTAATTCCAAATCATTCTCCACAATGAAACAATTCACAACTCCACCAACAATGTTCTTATTTTTCCTCATCCCCTCCAGCATTTATCATTTCTAATAGGTATGAGATGATACCTGAGTTGTTTTAATTTGCATTTCTCCCATTAATAGTGATTTAGAACATTTTCCTGTATGAATATAGGTAATTTTGGTTTCTTCTTCTGAACACTGCCTATTCATATGCTTTGACCATTTATCAATAGGAAATGTGTCTTATTTTTACAAATTTGATTTGTTTTCTATGTATTTCAGAAATGAAGCTTTTATCAGAGAAACCTGTAAAATATTTGGGGTATTGTTTCATTGCATATGATTCCTTTTTAGCAAAATGTAATTTCCCTGATTATCTCTTTTAATTAGGTCTATTTTTGCTTTTCTTTGTCTAGATCATAGCTGCTACCCCTGCTTCTTCTTTTTTTTTTTTTTTACTTTAGCTGAAGCATACTAGATTCCGTTCCAGTTCTTTATTTTTATCTCTGTGTATCTTTCTGCTTCATGTGTCTCTTGTAAACAGCATATTGTTGGATTCTGTTTTTTAATCCATTTTGTTATCCACTTCCTTTTTTTGAGTTATCTCATCTCATTCACATCCACAGTTATGATTACTATGTATTTACCTCCATTTCATTTTCTTATTTCTTCTTCTTCTCTCTCTTTTCATCTTGTCCTTTCTCAAAAGTCTGTTTTGCTTGTGACCACTGCCTCTGTGGGGACATTTAATGGGGATTCATTTTTTTGCCATCTTTTGCCAGTCACCCAAATGAAGACCATGAACTTCTGAAATTCTAATCCACCATATTAACAAAGCCATCATTGGAACACTAAAATATTTCATTGTAATTAGAAGAAATGTTTAAAGAAGGAAAGATGATTCAAGGAACACTAAAATATTTAATTGTAATTAGAAGAAATGTTTAAAGAAGCAAAGATGATTCAAGTAACATAGATAGTATCACTGACATTTATCAGAAAGTACAATCTTAGCCTTTTCCCCCTAAGTAGTTTGGTAAACATGACCCTCTAAACTCATTACTCTGATAGTGAAAGCAGTTACAAAGAATGAAGAATAGGGAACAGGATTCACCTTGCAGCCTCTGAATTTTCAGCGAGATTGTCAGATAGTGTCTGTTATTCTCCTGCCACTCAGATGTCTGTGAAGCTTCAGGAACCTTATGGTATTCTTGAATTTTTGATACTGTCACTATAGTCTTAGGTCTTTTCCCCTGGTTCTAACACTGGTTAAAAAAAAGCTTTCACTTAAAGCCTATCCTCTTAAGGTTAGGAAAAATTAAATAATTAGGGACACAAGTAGAAATCTATAGAGAGGAAGTCAGGGAGGGAGTAGTTAATGCCTGAGTCTCATTCTCATCTCCGGTGGTCAAAATAGGAAAGTATACACACACATACACAGAGCTGATAATGAAAAAACATTTCACTAAACAGGGGAATAGAAGAGAAAGAGGAACAGGGAGAAGGAGAAATTAGAAGGAGAGTAAATTAAAGATTTAATCTTGAGAAAATTAAATTCTGAGAATGTACAGAAATATTTATAGTAGCTCTTTTTGCAGTAGCAAAGAATTGCAACCTAGGGAGATGGCTATAAGTTGAGGAATGGCTGAACAGGTTATGGCATATAAATGTGGTGAAATACTGTTGTGCTATAAGGAATTATTGAGGTTTCAGAAAAACCTGGGAGCTGATACAGAGTGAAATGAGCAGAATCAGTAAAATAATACATACAAAGACAAAAATAGTATAAAGAAAAATAACTGTGAAAGACTTAGGAATTCTGATCAGTATAATTACCAATCCTGTTAATAGAGAATTGATAACCTGACAGAGAGATGAAAGATAACAAAATGCAGAATGAAACAATTTTTTTTGGACTTGGCTAATGCAGAAATTTGTCTTGCTTGACTAAATATCCTTATAACAGGAGTTTTATTGTTGTTTTTTTCCTTTATCAATTGGAAGGAGGAGATAGAGAAATTTTTACTGATTGACCAAAAAATAAAATTCTAAACTCACTAAATTTTTAAAAAAGTTCTTTTCTCTCATTTGAATAATTTTTGCCACTGTTGCCCTATTCCTAGCTGTGTACATTGCCTCATGGGACATGAAGTCCTGAACATTTCTCCGTTGTATTATCTAGGTTGGATGTGCTAATTACAAACAGGATCCCATTTCCAGCAAATGTAGAGAGCAAGGAGAATTCTACACTGAGTGTGCTGTAGTTTCAGTTCTGCTACAGCCAAGTATTTTCTATCTGTGCTTAAAATGAATGCTGATCTCCATTCTAGAAGAGAAAGTAAAAAGATCTGAGAAATAGCTCTGTTCTCCAGGTTATCACCAAAAATAGAAAAATCAAAAAATTACAGAAGAAAGACTTCAGTGCAAGAACAAAAAAGAAGAAAAGATCTTTAAAGGTGCAGGGAAGCCCTGCCATTTGTTAGGAGGTTGGAGGATGGAATATCATTAAAAAGAAAGGGGAATTAATACCTGGAGCTAAGAAATAAAGATGAGGCTCTTTTGGTAAAAAGAAAGCACCTACTTCAAAAAACAAAGCAGATCTCAGGTGAACAATCACTCATAGGGTTCAGAGGAAGGAGACAAGTAGTGATGATTAGTAAATTCCGGCTGAAGGGTACCTAATTAATTATTTGTTAACCTGATAACAATAGATCTTCTGCCTAAGGCAAGTGTCCAAGTCATAACAGAGAACCTAATTTGTTAAACCTGGTGATTATTACTCATTTCTAATGATTCACCTGGGCACAAATTACAACGCCAGAAGATAGCTTAGATAGCAATGATGACAATTACAGAGTCTGGGGAAAGAACCTAAAGACTTTCACAAGTCTTTATTATCAATGCTGCCCACTAAAGTCAAAGAGTTTAAAACATATACCAAATAAGTTTTTTACGTTTTGTTGACACGATGAATTAAGGATTTGTATGTATGTCTTGTTAGCAAGATGAGCTGGGGACTTCAAGATAAAGAGACAAACTTGACCTCATAGATTTCAGACACTGGAATATGACTCTGGAATGGTATCCCATATTTAAAACAAAACAAAAACAAGCTAAAATGAGTAAGTTGAATAATATTATGTAGCACCCCCTCTGGGCTACTTCCCTATCTTTTAGTTGCAGTTTGGGTTCCCAGAGAGTGCTACTATCTCAGGTTCCAGTAGTGTCTTGTGGTTGTTAAGCTTCTAAAAATATAGCCCATGAGCCCCGGCTAGTGTCCTTCTCATTAATAATCAGCTGATAAGACACAATTAACTTTTAGCAAAGGCATTTACTAAAATTGCATAGCAAAAAATTGTAGCTATATAATATTCCCCTCCCCAGTTACCTGGGATACTCTCGCCCACAACTATATGTACCATCTTTGAGAAAAAATGGGCATAAGTTTAAAGTATAATAATAATGAAGTTTATGTATAGTAAACAAACCTATCATAAAAACTCATGACTCTAGACCTCTGCTCTGAGTCAATCTCAGTGGCTGATAAATCCTTGACTGGAATTTCCATATTGTAAGAACATCCATCCATACTGCTTATTCTCTACTATTAATTCAACTTTAGGTTTATCCCACCTCCATGATTATTGCCTGCCTCCTTTTCTGCCTTTATTAATCACATATTAAGGAATAGAAGACATATCAAATTCATATGATAGCATAAAATTGGAAATTTGGTTTAATAATCTGGATGATAGGACTCAAAAATATTTTAACAGGGTAGAAACTTAATGCGGATAAACTTCCACATGAGTTCAAGAAATCAATTTCCAAAATATTTAATGAGGAAAACATTTCTAGATAGCAGTTCATGTGACCAAAAATCTAGGGGTTTAGTGGACTTCCAGCTCAATTATGAGTCAATAGCCAAGAAAGTAAATTGATTTTATGTTGCATGAAAAGAGGCTTATTGTCCTGAAAGAGGGAGGTAATAATTTTAAGATCAAGATTTCAAATTGGAAGAGACTTCCAAGGTCATTTAGTTCAACTCCTCCATTTTATAATTGAGAAAATTAAGGCTGAGAGAGCTTCAAATGACTTAACCAAGATCACATAGGTAGTAAACTTACTATCCACATCTGGAGTATTGTGTTCAAATCCAGGAATCATATTTTTGGAAGAATATATTAAGACAACCAAGATAGTAGAAGTCCATAAGTTCATTCATGTGAAGACTAGTTGAAGCAATTGGCTATGTTTAGCCTCAAGAAGAAAAAACTTTTTGGGGAAGAAGGAAAGAATGATAATGTATTTAATGTGTTTAAATGGTTTTCATGTGAAGGAGGGTCATAAGATCAGAGAGTTACATACAGAAAAGACTCTAGAAATCATTTGGTACAAGCCCTTCATTTTACAGATGAAGAAATTGAAATCACAGAATTTAAGTGATTTGCCTCTTTTAATGCAGCAAAGAACCATATTCATTTTCTTTACTGCCACATCACGTTATTGGTTTATATCTAGCTGACAATCCATTAAATCCCCTATATCTTTTGCATATGAAGTACGATCTAGCAATAGTTTCCTCTCTAAATACTTTGGAAGTTGATTTCTTGAACCTATGTGGAAGTCTTTACATTTATTCCTATTAAATTTCATTTTATTGGTCCAATTGTTGGCCCAATGTTTTATCCTGTCAAGATGTTTTTGAATACTATCATCCAGATTATTAAAACAATTCTCCAATTTTTGTGTTAGCTTATAAACTTGATTATCAAGGTATATATATCTCTGTTCCTTAATCCAAGTGGTTAATAAAGCTAGAGAAAGAGATAGGCAGCCATTGTGGAAATGGGACAGAATTGATATTTGAGTTTAGGTCCACTAATTCTAAAGCTCTTTCAAACCATAGAATGCTATCTGCCACATGGGATTTAACTTTGCTTTGTTTTGTCTCATATAGAAATAGGACCAATGGGGAAAAGTTTCAAAGAGGTAAATTTAGGCTTGAAATACATAATAATATAATAACAACAGACTTTATTTGAAACTTCAAAGTCTGCAAAAAGCTTTTTCTATATAATCATATTTAGGCCTCACAGCAACCCTATGGGGTTAGTACCACTGAAGAAACAGACCCAAAGCTTACGTGATTTGCTCATAGTCACACAGCTAGGGTCAGAGGTGGGATGCAAAGCCAGTTCTTCCTGCCTATATCTGTTGTTCTATTCACCATAACGTACTAGAAAATCTTCCTAGCAATTAAAGCTCTCCTAAAATGGAATGAGCTGCTCAGAAAGTATTGAGTTTCTTCTCATTGAAGGTTCTTAAGCACAAGATGGATGACCAGTTGCAAGGTATGTTGCATCAGAGATCCTTGTTGGGTATGAACTAGATCCTGAGATCTTCTCCTCAAAGGCATCAGAGATTCTTTCTAACCTTGAGAACCTGTGAGACTCAACACACAGATCATATGCAGATACATGTAACATCACATACCAGGTTGCATACTCTGGACCAAACATCACAATGTAGTGCACGTGTAGGCACATTTGTTATAAGGAAAAGACCAAAGAACCAAGAAACTGCCTCATTCAACTAATGCCTTTGCCAGGAATATGTTGCCCAAGGGCAACAGCAGTTGAGAATATAAGTTAATTTATATAAACTTATGCAAGATGATGGAAGACTACAAGCCATATAAAATAGTAAGAAGTAGTGGAAGAAGAAGCAGATTTAAAGCAGATTTGGTGAGATACTCAGTTGATCAAAATCAGTCCCCAAAGACAAACATTAGAAAATATCAGCAAAGATTTTATTTTTTTAAAAGTATCTCAGATTTGCATCTTAGCGATGATTTGTTAAAATTCTATTTTATTATATTTTTAGAGTAGATATTTTATTTTATTTTTCTCTCTTTTTAATTTTATTTAAAAAAACCAGAATAAGAAAAAAGAAAAACAGAAAAGAATACTAAATAAAAAAGAACATTGTCATGTGCTCAGTAGAACATCAGGAAGGATTCAAAATATATAACACCAAATTACCAGCTCAAGAAAGTATATAGATTAGTAGAAAAAATTATATTCATGAGTGTCCATCTTTACTTTCTTGTAAATCATTCTTTTGTTCTCTGCTGCACATTTTTTAAACTTTATTTTTCCCTCTTTCATCTCCCCTACCACTCTCAAGCATGCTATAGTTAAGAAATGATATATTTATATATACATATGTAAATATATACATACACACATTCCCCCCACACACATATCTTTCCTATTCCTGCTGACTCTTTGTTTTAATTCTGCTCCTTAACTTGCCCTGCTATTACTTAACCTACCCAACCTTGTCCCCAGCGGATTCCTCCCTTGTCTTCTTCCTGTACTCTTTTCAGCAAAGATTTTATTAAAAAAACTCTTTTTACCATCAAACGGTGAAGTCACCACTTTTGTTCTGTTCCAACACAGTCCTGATTATGCAGCCTGAGGGAACAGAAATGGCACTGAAAGAAAGACAGAAAAACAGCCAGGATCTTCCCAAACTGAAATGTCCCTTCTTGGCTACTACCACTTCTTTATATGTATTGCCTCCCCCTATTCGAATGTAAGCTCCTTGAGGGCAGGGACTGTCTCATTTTTATAATTGTAGCCCCAGCATTTAGTAGAATGCTTGGCACATAATAAGCACTTTAATAAAGTGCTTTTTATTCATTCTTTCTACATAAAAGAAGTTTAGGCTGAACGGGACACAAATTTGACAGCACTAAGGAATAAATCCTTAAGATATTTGAAAAAGAGAGGGCACTTTCATCCTCCACATCCATTATGCCAGATTGATATTCCTGAAGCACAGATCTAATCATTTCACTCTCCTGTTTGAGAAACCCCAGTGGTTCCTAATCGTTTCTAGAATACAATCCTCTCTTTGGCTTTGAAACCTTGGATAACCTTTCTAACTTACCTTTCCAAGAAAATTGAAATGTAATTGAAAAAAAAACCCCTGAAATATAAAATTTCAAAGGAAAAAAAAGAGAATTGTACATTACTCCCCTTCACATGCTCTGCGGTCCAGTCTTTTTGCTATTCCTAAAGCACAGTTTTCACATATTCTCATTCAGTAAAGTTCAGCAGCTTCCCGTTAATCCTAGAATCAAATATTATTTCAGCTTTTTCTGCATCCCTTTTTTAATTTCTATTTTTTATGTGTAAGTTGTGTAATGTACATAATGATATTATAATGAACTGTGTATTTAGAAGCTCCCATTTCCTGTCACCATGTCTTTGAGCAAGCTGTTCCCTTGTGTCTGTAATGCCCTGCCTTCTTCTCTTCACTTCTAAGAAACCCTAGTTTCTTTCAAAGTTCAGCTCCAACTCACCTCCTATATGAAGCTACCACTAGTACTACTAGTGTCTCCCCATCACCTTGAATTTATTTTATATATCCTTGTCCAGTACTGACTACCCACAAGGGCTGCAGTTCCATATCTGTTCTATACCTAGACATTTGGTTACTGAACTGAATTCAATACTAAGGAAGCCTGACTATTAATCAAAGGAATTAAACTGTCTATTCTAGAACTTATTTTTCTGCTAATAAACCCTTTCATTAGGTATGTATGGTAAAAGTTATAGCTTTCAAATCTAAGAGATTCCCCAAAGGTGGAGAAGGATGAAATAAAAGAGGTACTCAAAACATACTATTGATCAATTATAAAACAAGAGATTTGTTTCTACACAGAAAAATCTGCTAATCATGGAACAATTACAGTGCCCTTTAATAAAACTACCCAGATTCAGTAACCTATTACCATGGTAACAATAAACTGGGTGGATAATGTTTAAACATCTTAGAACCTAAAACAGTTTACAGCCCTGCTAATTAGCCATTTTACATTTCATCTGGGTTAGGCACTGTTCAACTATATAGCTAAATTCTGTCTTTTTTCCTTTTCCCAACCTCTCTGAGACAGGATTTTAGCAAAGATTTTTATAACAAATTTGTTTACCATAAGGGACAGTGAAACTTAACATATTTATCTTCTTAGTGCCATAGCCACTGTCATTTCAGGAGCATCTTGAAGGTCTCTCAGGAACCTTTAGAATTTATAAAGTTATTTACCAATTAGGGCACATCCATGGCATTTGCCTAAGATCTGCAACAAATAATTCAAAGGCAAAGGCAGACAATGGCTTTTGACGTAAACCCATCTAGTTGAATCCATATTCCACCTTTCCCCAACCTTCCCTGTCTCCCATTGATCAGACACGGGATGCTACTTGGAGAGCTGTGGCCAAAAGAGCACTGGCTGGAAATTGTCTCTTTGAAGAGATCCAGCATCAAGCCTCCTAATGCTGCATGAGAATCTAGATCCCACCTTGAGTGAGGTGCTCAGGGTTATGGATGACCAGGGAAGTAAAAGGGAAATTGACAGAGTATTCAGGGAGAAGAAAAGTTGCCTTCAAGGCTCTTCAGAAATGGGCCACCGAGAGTACAAGAGTACCAACTCAGACTCATTCGACCTCAATGGAGAAGGCTGGGTCAAGCCAGCTGGAGGCTGAACCAGGAGGCAGAGGCAAAGAAGTTTGGGTGGCATTAGTGCCCTGGAATCATTAACAGGCATCAGAGAACTGGAGAAAGGTCCCCAGAAAGGTCCTTCTGGAGAATTTATAGGAGGGCATGAATTAGAATTAAACAGGATTAAGAGGGGCAAGTATAGATATTGATCTGCTTTGATGGATGCAATGTCCACATCAGTGGGATCAACTGTAGCCTCTGTAGCCTCACAGGGTTGTTATGAGTTCCAAGGAATTAGGGTTAATATATGTAGCAAGAAGTTTTGAAGACAAAGAATTTAGAAATGTCAGCTATAATACAATTATATGATCTTATGATATAATATTATTACATACATAATATAATTATTATATATAATTAATATCATCAATGAAACAACTGAATTGAGATGAGGATGAGGGGGGCAGGGATGGGTAGAAAATAGAGAAGACACACACAACTTCCAATTATCCACACACATGGAGGAAAGCCCTGGCATGATTAATCTAAGAATGCAGTCTAATTTAGCTTTGGAATTCACTCAATGATTTTTGAGAGAAGGGTGTAACTTATTCTTCCAAATTACTTTTGGCACAGGATAACATGGAAAGAATCGTGCATTTTGTAGGCATATAACAGCTGGCCTCTAAACTGTTGTTTGGCAGAAAGGAAGAAAGATTCATCATAGACAGTTCACAAAACAGATAACTGAGAATTGACATAAATTGGTATAACTTGTCAGGGAGTGAAATCTAAACAACATGATAATTCCAATTTATAAAGGGCTTTAAAGTTTTAAAAATCTACTCCTGCTAACCCGGAAGGATAAATAATACATGCCAATGATATCCCCATTTTACAGATGAGGAAACTGAGAGGCTAAACGAACACCTAATGATTGTTATTCAATTTTATTATACTCTTTATGATCTTATTTGGGGTTTTCTTGGCAAAGGTACTGAAGTGGTTGGCCATATCCTTCTCCAGTTCATTTTACAGATGAGAAAACTGAGCAAACAGGGTCAATGACTTGTCCAAGGTCACATAGCCAGTAAGTGTCTGATGCTGGATTTGAACTCAGGACTCAGAAGCCTATTCACCTAGCTGCCCCAATGATCACACAGTGGTTAAGTGTCTGAAAGCAGAATTCAAACTTAGCTCTGCTAATGTCGAGTCCACCACATTAGCCACTACTTGGTACTGCCTGCCAAAGACTAAAATATAAGAAATACCATACATCGTATGGTTTAAAAGTAAAGTGACCCAGTGTCATAATTCTGTCACAGACTGCTTTAGGCAAGTCCCCGGGTCTCAGTTTCTTTAAATGGAAAATATAGGAATTTGACTAGGTCTGCTCTAAGGTTCTTCCCTGCTCTGATACTCTGTGTTTCTTCCAGCTTCAATCTTTTGTGATTCTGTAGGCCTGGGAAGCCGAGGAAATATAATCAATAAATAGCATTTGAGCAGTTCCTAGAAAATTTGTTGAACTTGCTGAACACTGTCAGGGACACTGAAGTATAACATAAGATGAGGTTCCTGCTTTCAAACTTACACATGCACATACCCTCATGTGAAACTTAGTTCCAACAAATTAAATGCAAAAATAATTTGGAATAAAGGCAGCTAGGTGGTGAAATGAATAGAGTGCCAGCCCTGGAGACAGGATGATTTTACTTAAAATATAGCCTCAAACATTTACTAGCTATGAAACTTACTTAACCCTGCTTGCCTCCCCCTAAAAATATTATTTGGAGGTGATTCAAAGTAAAGAAGTGATTAATGTAATGGAGTTAATCAGGGAAGGCTTCCTGGAAGAAGGAATTGTTAAACAGGACTATTTTTGGAAGTCATAATAAGATCAAAGGAAATTGATCTTACCTCAGTGACCTCAACTGTAAAAGAAAGAGATTAGATTAGATGATTTCTAAGAGGCTTTTCAGTTTTGGGACTAGGTGAAAAAGGAGATTCTTTGCCTCAATGAGTGCTGCCCCACTGAAATTGAGACCTGTTGAAAACCTTAGCTGAAAAAAAGACCAAGGTCTCCCACTGCATCCAGGACCATCTCCAATAGTCCTGAGCTTTATCTTCTCACTGGACTCAGATAGGTCTGGAGGAGAAAGTGAGGAAGGTGATCTTGCATAGCTCTCCCTCACTTAAATTGAATTTACTTGTATGTCATGACTTCATCTCCCTCATGTCATGGTCATCTTCAAGAACAAAGGACAAACAACAATAACTGAAGTAGTAATATATAGTACTTTAAGGTTTGCAAAGGGCTTTAAATGTACTCTCTCATTTGATCCTCACAACAACCCCTGGGAGATAGGTGTTCTTGTAATCCCTATTACAACCTGGGAGTTTTGCCCAGGTCACACAAATGTCAAAGTTAGGACTTGAACTTGAGTCTTTCTGGCTACAAGTTAATCATTCTTTGCCCTGAATCATGTAGTGAACACAATTGATGACAGATATTGATAGGCTAGAAAATCAGGGTGAAACTAAGGAGATGAAATTTAATTGGGGGTCACTATAAAGTCTTATACTTGGAAAAAAAGTCTTATACTTGAGTTCAAAAAAATTCACTTCAGAAATACAAGTTACAAGAAGTGTGGCTAAAAAGAAGTCCATCTCTGAAAAAGATCTGGGAATTTTTCTGTAATGCAAATTCAATGTGAGTTCACAGTATGATATGGAGGTCCCCAATGCTAATGAAAAGTAGGATTGTAACAAGAGAGGTCTAACTTCCAGAATAGACAGGAGATGGTCCCTCTCAATCTTGCCCTACTCAGATTTTATGTGAATAAGTTAACTTCTGGGCATCCCATTAAAATATTAATAAGTATGCAAGTCTCCAGAAAGGGATAAATTGAATGATAAAATGGCCTTGAGTCCATGCTATTTGACAATTGTTTGAAAGAACTGCGGATGGTTAACCTGGAGAAAGAAGAAGGCAACCTGCAATTGCCTTCTAATATTTTCAAGACTAGATAGAAAAAGAACTAAATTGTTCTCCTTGATCCTGAAGGCAGAACCAGGACCAATGGGTCAAAGACTCAGAGTCAAATTTTAACTTAAGGAAAAACTTCCCAACAATCAGGATTATCCCAAAGAGGAATGGTCTGTCTTGGGAGGTAGTGAGATCCTTCTCACTGGAGGTCTATGAGTCAAGCTTGGCTTGTTAAACATGTTATAGTGGGAATTCTTTTTCAGGTTTGGGTTGGATTGGATAATTGCTCCAGTCCCTTTTAACTCAAAAATTAAGTAATTCTGTGAGTTCTTTGGTTCCAAAGCTAGAGATCTTCCAGCATGCAAAAATAGAACAAATGGAGAGATTTCAAGTAGAGTATATGGAGCTGAGCAAAGGCATAAAGAGTGGATCAATATGGAGGATGATGAACAAATTGATCAAAGTAAAACAGTCATGAATTAAGGGGTGAGATAATGAGCTACTTTGGAGTATTCTTGAAAGTCAAGATGAGGAATTTAGATTTGATTCATCAGACACTAAAGGGTCACCTTAGGAGCTCAGTCTAAAACCTTCTCTACATGTGTTAAGATCTGGAGGGAATTACCTAAGTGGAGTAGTATGGATTAGTTTGTGGACACAGGGGGAGAACAGCTCTTCAGGGCTGGGGAAAAGTTCATGGTCATTGGGATGTAAAGTTCATGGTCATTCTGTTGCCCTTATGTCCCCTAAGTGATGTGCCCAACCAGACCAGGTCTCTTCAGGATCTTCTCCCCCTTTCAGATCCCAATGTCCGTCTTGAACATCAATTCCACCCAGCACCCTGTCAAAGCCGGCCTGTCTGATGCCTTCATGATTCTCAGTCCAGCCTCTGACATGACAGGTGAGTCTTCAGGACCCAAAGGAGGGCACAACCAGGGTGGACTTGATATCCCCCTCACCTTCCAGGGTGGGTAGATCGTCACTGGTTCAAATGGTGGGGACTGGATGGGACTGGGGACCACCTTGCCATGTCCAGTCATTTCTTGGGCTAGGGATCCTGAAGGTCACAATATGTGATTATTAATTCATTTTCTATTTCCCAAGGGACATGATTGGATAATTTATCCACTGTATTGATCCAGCTATCTATGGATGGCTTTTTCTCAGGCAGTCCGAGTTTCTTCTAGTTTTTAGATGTCTAGAGGTATTCACTTATTTTATTGTGTTAGAATATAGTGTGTTAAGATGTATTATTAAATAGAGACTCCTCATTCAGTAGGCAGGGGAAAGTCTTAATAAGATACAGTGTGTGCATTTAATCTATCAACAAGTATTTACTAAGCATTTATTATATACCAGGCAGTATGATGGTCTCTGAGGATACAATGAAAGATGGCTTGATCTTGGAGAGTTTATAATCTACTGGGAAAGGAGCAAGAGAGATACAACACATTCATGAAAAAGCAAATAGAACATTTATACAAAATAAGTATGACATGATGGGGAAATAGTAATTATAATTTGCAGAATCAGAAAGTGGCATTTGAATTGGGCCTTGAATGTGGGGTTTCTAGAAGCAGAGATGTATAGTGGGAGCCTCTTAGACATGAGTCATAGCTTGGAGGTGGAAGATAGCAAGAAGGATATTTTGGTTAAAGTGTAGAGTGTGTAAGGACAAGTAATAAGTAAGCAGTCTGGAAAGATGAATTAGTAGGAAGGCAAGAGCACCCCCTGGAAGCCAAGGAAGTTGGTTCTAGTTTTGCCTCTTTCTTACAGCAGGTCTGTTCAACAAGTATTTTTTAAGCACTCGTTGTGGTTGTTCAGTCACATCCAATATGGTCAACCAGGCCCTTCTATTCTCTACTATCATCCACTATTACTTGAAATCTGCCCGAGTTCTTGTTTGTAGTCTCCATCTGCCATCACCTTTTCCTTTTGCCTTCAGTCTTTCCTAATATCAAGGTCTTTTCCAATGACTCCTGTCTTTTCATTATATGACCAGGATATTTAAGTTTTAGCTTGAGGTTGTTTTTTTGTTTTGTTTTGTTTTGTTTTTTGTTTTTTGTTTTTGCTGAGGCAATTGGGGTTAACTGACTTGTCTAGGGTCCCACAGCCAGGAAGTGTTAAGTGTCTGAGGCCAGATTTGAATTCAGGTCCTCCTGACTTCAGGGCTGGTGCTCTATCCTCCTCTATCTAGCTGCCCCATAGCTTCAGTTTTTAATTTTCTAGTGAATAGCCTAAATTAATTTCTTTAAGCATTGACTGATTTGACCTCCTTGCTATTCAAGGAATTTTCAGAAGTCTCCAGCATCACAGATTGAAAGCAGTGCTCATTTCTGCAGTGCTCAATTTTCCTTATGGCCCACCTCTCACATGTATATGTGAAAAAATCATGGCTTTGACAATACAGATCTTTGTCAGCAAAGTGATGTTATTAAATACTTATACTGTGCCACTTGTACTGTGGTAGGTGATGGGGGAGCAAAGGAAAAAATTAAAACAAGCCTTGCCCCCCAAAAGCTAGTATTTTCCTTATCTGTATATATAAATTAGCAAATACAAAAATATATCAACAAGGGACAGCTAGGTGGTGCAGTGTGTAGAGCACCAGCCCTAAAGTCAGAAAGACCTGAGGCAAGTCACTTAACCCCAATTGCCTCAGATATAAATATATATATATACACACACACACACACACACATATGTATGTATGCATTCAGGGTAATCAATCAGCAAGTGGTTATTACGTATTTATTATGTGCCAGGGATATAGTTCTGGGTGTCCGAGATACAGAAACAAGGAATGAAATAATCCTTTATTCTCTCTCTTTTTTTAAATTAAAGCTTTTTATTAGCAAAACATATATATGGGTAGTTCTTCAACATTGACCCTTACAAAGCTTTCCATTACAAATTTTTCCCCTCTAGTCCCTTCCCCTCCCCTAGATGGCAGGAAGTCCAATACATGTTAAATGTTAAATATATATGAAAATCTAATATGTGTATACATATTTATACAGTTATCTTGCTGCACAAGAAAAATATCTACAAGAAAAAAAATCAGAGGAAAAAACCCAATGCAAGCAAACATCATTAGAGAGCATGCAAATGTTATGTTGTGGTCCACATTTCATATCCCTCTCTCTGGGTGTGTATGGCTTTCTTCACTGAACAATTGGAACTGGTT
Organism: Myrmecobius fasciatus; assembly: GCA_023553655.1. NCBI lineage: Eukaryota > Metazoa > Chordata > Mammalia > Dasyuromorphia > Myrmecobiidae > Myrmecobius > Myrmecobius fasciatus. The sequence goes on from JAJPUD010003757.1 coordinate 117,832, forward strand.
TGAATCATCTCATTATTGAAGAGAGCCATGTCCATCAGAATTGATTATCATATAGTCTTGTTGCCATGTATAATGATCTCCTGGTTCTGCTCATTTCACTCAGCATCAGTTCATGCAAGTCTCTCCAGGCCTCTCTGAAATCATGCTGCTGGCCGTTTCTTACAGAGCAATAATATTCCATAACATTCATATACCATAACTTGTTCAGCCATTCTCCAATTGATGGGCATCCATTCAGTTTCCAGTTTCTAGCCACTACAAAAAGGGCTGCCACAAACATTCTTGCACATGTGGGTCCCTTTCCCTCCTCTAAGATTTCTTTGGGATAAAGGCCCAATAGAAGCACTGCTGGGTCAAAGGGTATGCACAGTTTGATAACTTTTTGGGCATAGTTCCAAATTACTCTCCAGAATGGCCGCATCTGTTCACCATTCTACCTACAATGTATCAGTGTCCCAATTTTCCCACATCCCTTCCAACATTCATCATTATCTTTTCCTGTCATTTTAGCCATTCTGACAGGTGTTTAGTGGTACCTCAGAGTTGTCTTAATTTGCATTTCTCTGATTAATAGTGATTTGGAGCACCTTTTCATATGGCTAGAAATGGTTTTAATTTCTTCATCTGAAAATTGTTCATATCCTTTGATCATTTATTGATTAGAGAGTGGCTTGAATTCTTATAAATATGAGACAATTCTCTCTACATAATCTTTTATTCTCAAAGAACTTACACTCTAAGAAGGGAGACAACAAGTAAAATGAGGTCCTGATTAGCATGTACAATAAATCCCATGAAGTAGTCATGGGATTTGAATAATTACTATTATAATTAACTATAATATATAAAACAATAAATTAATTATCAATATTAATAAATATAAATTAATTATCAATATAATAAATTAAGTCATAAGTAATAATTGTACTATTATAATTAAAATGATATTAAAAGTTAAAATTATATAAAATATGGTCATTGACTGTAGCTCATATACAGTGCAAATTTGAACCACTTTGCAGATTCATCATTTGCATTACTAATCAGAATTTAGCTATATATTTATAAATCTCTAAAGCATAAATATAAATTGTTGCTTGTCCTTCATTCTCGAAGAGAACCATGATGTTATAAAGGTGATGCCATGATAGACAAGTTAATTGGATTTAAGGGAGGGAGGGTTGTGCAAGGTTACCTGCCTCACTTTCTCCTGCAGAGCCATCTGGGTGCATTGGAGAGATATAGATTAGTAACAGGATGATTTCAGAAAGGCTTGGAGAGACTTACATGAACTGATGCTCAGTGAAATGAGTAGAATCAAGAAAACATTGTACATGGCCACAAGATTATGTGATCAACTGATGGACGTGGCTCTTTTCAATGATGAGATGATTCAGGCCATTTCCATTAGACTTGTGATGGAGAGAGCCATCTGTACCCAGAGAGAGGATTATGGGTACTTAATATGGATCACAACATATTCTTTTCACCTTTTTGTTGTTGTTTGTTTGCTTTTTTTTTCTCATTTTTCCCTTTTTGATCTGATTTTTCTTATATAACATGATAAATATGGAAATATGTTTACAAGAATTGCACATGTTTAACCTATACTGGATTACTTGCTGTCTAAGGGAGGTAAGGAGGGGAAGTGAAGGACAAAAAATTGGAACACAAGCTTTTGCAAGAGTGAATGTTGAAAAGTATTTTTGCATGTCTTTTGAAAATAAAAAGTTATTTTTTTAAAGAAATATTTTTAATAGAAAGAAAGAAAGATATAGATCAGAATGGCTAGAGATAGTACTTCTCTGTACACTATATGGCAAATCTGGACAGCATACTAAAAGGTAGAGATATCACCTTGCTGGCAAAAGTATGCATAGTCAAAGTTATATTTTTTCTAGTAACAATGTATGGCTATGAGGGCTAGAATATAAGGAAAGCTAAATGCTGCAGGATTGATGCTTTTGAATTGTGGTATGGGAGAAGGCTTTGGGGAATTCCTTGGACAGCAGTGAGGTCAAATCAGTCAATACTTATATTAATTTAGGCTATTCCCTGGAAGGTCAAATACTGAAGCTGAAGTTAAATACTTTGACCACATAATGAGAAAATAAAACTCATTAGAAAAGATACTGATGTTGGGAAAGATAGAAGGCAATAGAAGGAGACAGCAATGGATGAATAACTTGGATATATATATATATATATATACATATATATATATATATATAAAGAGAGACAGAATATCTTTATCTATCTATATATATAATGATTATATATGTATATAGAATAATGGAGATGGGGGGTTATGCCAGCTGAGGGATCCCTGGATATCATTGCCTTCCCCTAAAAATGAAGCTAGTGGATTAGATAGCACTCAGCTTTGATATTCACTAGTTGTTGGATCATGGATGGATAAGTTACTCAATCTCTCTGAAACTGTTTCCATGTGTGTAAATTGGGGATAATCCCATCTGCTTTTCCTACCAGGTGGGATTGTTGTTGAAAGAAATGCTTTATAAATACAAAAGTGTTATAGAAACGTGAGCTCTTAATAATAATTATTGTCATATTTATATTGGAAGTGAGAACTAGTATTGTTGATTTCTAAAAAGGATTGTGGAGTGACAGTGTGCTGGTAGTATGGTCCTAGATCCTTTTGACAACCCATGGAGGTGAGGGCAGAGAATGACCCTTCCTGAGTGCTAATATCATTCCCCACCACTCCTTTCTTTCTCACTTCTTCCTTCATGCTATATTTTCTTTCCCCAGCTTATTTTTCCCTCCCAACACTCATGTTGGTACTGTGCCAGCGCTGTCCATAAACAACTTTAGTTGGTGAGCCCTAGTCTGGGACATTCGAAAGAGACTGAGAAGACACTGAAAATCACCTTTCTTTTCTAGAAACTCCCTTGATCCTTCTACACAGATATCAATTCTAGGATCTTTCAAAGATCAATCATCCTTTCCAATCTCCTGCCCATTTCTCCTTCTCAACTTCCCCTAGACTTCTCCAGCTTCTTTCGAGCTCTGGCTAAAATCTCACCTTTTACATAAAATGTTTCATGGTCCCTTGGAATGCTAGTGTCTTTTCTCTATTGATTACTTCCAATTTATTTTGTTTGTGTATAGTTATTTACATGCTGACTTCTTCCCCCATTAGTCTTTTTTTTTTAAATTTGTATTCTCAACACTTGGCAGAGTGCTTGGCAAACAGTAGCCACTTAATAATGCTTCTTGACTTGATGTGTTGACTTGAGCACCACATGGTACAGATATTATCAGACAAATACATTAACTGTGAATTAAGCTTGTTTCATGACAAATACCACTTGTTCACATTGTCTGCTGAAAAATGGAAAATTTTGGGGTGGGCAAAAGTCAGAAGAGGCAGCTGATTTTCATAGTCATCTGTGTGCTGCTGGATTTCTTTTAGGGAGAACACATGGATAGGATTAGGCCCCCAAATTGTCCCTCCCAACAATTGAAGGGGCTCTGTCATCATGGTTGATTCAGTTCTCCTCTAGCTGGGAAGGAAGGAAGCTGAGTGGGAGGGCAACCTGGGGTTGATTTGTTCAGGATCGACGGCTTTAGGAAAACATATTGGGCCAGTGTCTGAAACTGAAAGAGAAAATTTTTCTTTTTAGTTTGCAAGCAGACTGCTTATCAGGCAAGGTCCCTGGAGCTAAAGACCATTGGACTCTGGAAACTTGGCTGATCCTAGAAAATACTGGGGAGTAAACCTTAAAATACACCTGTTCTGTGCTCTATCTTCTGTCCTCTTGGATTTCCCAGTCTCCACAGGGGAATGTTCCTCCCTCTCCTTTATTAAAACTAATTCACAAACAAGGAATACACCATTTGCACTTTATTATGTGTAAGTTCTTCCATTAATGTCCTCCTTGCATGGAAATAGCCTGAGGTTCTCAAAGGCTACACCAGAGAATTTAAACTGTCATTTTCTGCTAAGCAGGAAAGGTTTTTTGTATGTGGACTTTTCATATACTGTAATTTATTCAACCATTCTCCAATTGATGGGCATCCATTCAATTTCCAGTTTTTAGCCACTACAAAAAGGGCTGCCACAAACATTCTTGCACATGTGGGGCCCTTTCCTTCCTTTAAGATCTCTTTGGGAAATAGGCCCAATAGAAACGATGCTAAGTCAAATGGTATGCACAGTTTGATACCTTTTTGAGCATAGTTCCAAATTGCTCTCCAGAATGGCTGTATCTGCTCACAGTTCCACCAATAATGTATCAGTGTCCCAGTTTTCCCACATCCCCTCCAATATTCACCATTATCTTTTCCTGTCATCTTAGCCAGTGTATGTGGATTTTTCAATGGACTTCAGTCTGCCAAATATTTGAAAGCAACCTCCTCCAAGAAGTCTTCCTTGATTCATCCCTCTAAAAAATCATGTATAACCTCCTCTCTTAGACCTGGCATCATGGCACTTTGTTTTAACTATGCATAATTAACCTTCTCTTGTATCTTTTCCTCCTTTTATTCTCTGAGGAGAGAGATCATACTATGTCTACATAGCAAGATGGAACACACAATTGACCAGAACCAACTCTGAGCAACACTGAGTGTGGTCCATGGGATGGTCCCTGTAAGCCAATATAATCTCTACTTCATCTAAATTTTCCATCTCCCCATCTCCAAAGGCAGTCCTTTGCTGCCTTGTTTTTCAGTCCTGTCACCCTTCCCTTTGTTTTACATATAACTTTCCTTTATCCCCATTCAATACGAAAGGAGATAAACTCTATAATTTACCATGCCTCTGTATGTAACAAAGAAAATAGATTAATTTCAATAGTTATTTGCCAAATATTCACTATACCTGGTGAATATTGGTAACCTTCTTAGTTTGCCCCCAGGGACATATATATCTTAAGGTAGGATCTATTCAGTAGATGCTTTTAATGATTATTAACTCTCAACTAATCAACAAACACGTATTAAGCACTTACTGTGTACCTTCATTTTGGTCAATGTTTTTACCTCCTTCCCCCTGAAGACTTATATTCCATCTTGGAAACCCCACATCCCTACTCATGTAGCCACCCTTTATATGGCGTCTTTCCCAAGTAAGATAGAAGCTCAATTCAGGGTAAAGGGATGAGACTGAAAGGGAGTCGAATAATCAGGGAAAGCTTCACATAAGAGCTAACATTTGAGTGATCTCTAAGAAAACTAGGGATTTTTAAGAGACCAAGGTGGGGAAAGAATGGATTCCAGACATGGAGATGTGCATGTAGACAAAAGAACTTCATCTAAATTCATGGGACATCATGAATGAATAAAGGAAGAGTTGTCATGGGAAGTTCACACCTAGTTGGATCATTATCAGGTAAGTAGTGCAGTGTATATCACTCTGGGCTAGAGTCAGGAAGACCTGAGTTCAAATTCAGCCTCAGATATTTACTTTCTGGATGATGTTGGCCATGGCACTTAACCTCTTTTTGCTTGTTTCCTCAATTGTAAAATAAGGATGGTAACACATCTACTTCTTGTGGTTGTTTTAAGGATCAAATGTGTAAAATGCTTGGTACACTTCCCAGAACATTCTGGGTGCTTAATAAATGCATGTTTCCTTGCTTCCAGATGAGACATTTTATTTTATTTTTTAACCACAAAAGAGGTAGGTAGTTGAATGTATTGGATGGATAAGTAGCTTTGGAAATAGGAAGACCTGGATTCCAATCATGTCTCAAAGATATTCTAGTTATGTGACCAGGATCAAGTCCCTCAACCTCTCAATATATCAGTTTGGATGTCACTGAAAAGGAAGGTTGACAGTCTGGGTCTTGTCTGTTGGATTTCAGGTCCATTTTAACCAGCCTTTTTTTTTTTTTTTTTTTTTTTTTTTTGCTTTTTGCTGAGGCAATTGGGGTTAAGTGACTTGCCCAGGGTCACACAGCTAGGAAGTGTCTGAGACCAGATTTGAACTCAGGTCTTCCTGACTTCAGGGCTGGTGCTCTAACCACTGCGCCACCTAGCTGCCCCTTAACCAACCTTTTTAATTTAGCAAAGCTGATTTCATTTTCTCTAACTTTGCAGGAAATCAAAGTTAGTGAAGGTTTTCAAATGCCACCACAGGATTCTGTAGGAGAACTTGTCTGTCTTTCATTCTCAAAGAGGATTCATGACATCTGGAGAGTGATATATTGACTTGAAAATGAATTGGATTTAAGTGAAGCAGAACTGTGCAAAGTCATTAGCATCACTCTCTCCTCCAAAGTCATCTGGGTTCATTGGTGAGATGTAGGTCAGGCAAAAAACTGGTGATGGCCCAGGATGGCTTCAGATGCAGTGGGAGACCTTGGCCTTTTTAAGCTAAGGTCTTTAACTGGTCTCAGTTTGACGGAGGCAATGCCCAATTGGTGATCCAAACTAGGTAAGAAATGAAGCAAAAGATGACCTTGTCTGTCTTCCCAGAATCCATCCAGAAGGAGAAGAACCTCAGGGTTGTTGGCCAGAAAAGAAACAGTTGCTATTTATACTCATTCTGAGCTTTTAAACCCAAACTATGAGCAAATGAGACTTGGTCTGGGACCTATTATTGGCCAACCAGGGAGAGCCAGAGTGATTTGGGTTTAAAAGCATAATCAAGTAACTCTGTTTGAATCCCAATGAGTTTTAACAAAGCCAAGTTTTCCCCAGCTATATTTCAAGAAATCATAAATGAAAAGAATATGTGACAAAGGAATTAATTGTCCCAGTTTTTAATTTTTTTTGGGGGGGGGAAATTACAGAATTAATAAGGAAGAAAAAAAATCTAGCCTGCAAATCCCAAGATATCTTGCAAAGTGTAAGTGATCAAATTTATATTCCTTTGGACAGAGCACCCATATGTAAGGGTATGACTCCTCATGTGGACAGAGGGAGAGGAAGAGAGGGAGGGAAAAAAAGGAAGTAGTAAGGGAGGGAGAAAGGAAGGAAGAAAGGAAGAAGGAAGGGAGGAAGAAAAGAAGGAAGGAAGAAAGAAAAGAAGGAAGGAAGAAAGAAAAGAAGGAAGGAAGAAAAGAAGCAAGGAGGAGGGGAAGGAAGGAAGGAAGGAAGGAAGGAAAAAAGAAGGAAGGAAGGAAGGAAAGGAAGGAAGGAAGGAAGGGAAAGAAGGAAGAAAGGAAAGAAAATCAGTTGAGGATTCAAGGTTTAATTGTCAGTCAGGGTAAAGGGACAAGGGAATTCCACAAGCACAGGCAAGCTTTTAAGGTTCTCAGGAACTGTCCTAGAGTCATAGGACTGTATATTTGGAGATGAAATGGACCATGGAGGCTAACCTCATTTTATAGATAAAGAAAATGAGACAAGCAGAAGTAAAGTATCTTGTCTAGGATCACACGGTTACTAAGTGTTTCAGGCAGGATTTGAACTTGGCTTTTCCTGATGCCAGGTCCAATGCTCCACCCTCTGAGTCACTCTTCCTGCCTGTTCTTTTCTAATCTGTATATCAGAGCCTCATTGAAATGGGAGAACCAGTGATCCGAGCCACAGACATAATAGGAGGTCCTGTGAGAAACTAGTGTTTGTGGAAGACATTGATAGAACAATCAAAAGGAAATACATTGAGCAAGTGGGGGGTCACGGAAGGAAGCTGAAATGTCAAATTGAATGGAACAGATGGAAATAGAAACAATTCGAGCCAAGTTAACTGGAATAGAATACCAAGAGAATTAAACCAAGTCTAGGGTGGAAAAATCAGAAGAAGGAAAAAAAAATGGAATGGAGAAGAATGAAATCCTGCCTTCATCCCCAGATGTTGTAGAGAGAGAGAAGCCTCAAAGTCAAATACTAGGATGAAATATGAGTCTGACTAATCTATGACTGATTTCCTTATCCTCTACTTTTCCTTGCCATCTGACTCAGATTAGGAATTATTTTATCCAAATTATAATGAATTCTCTTATATTAATAACAACATAATTATAAGCTTTGGAATTGGCAGTAGAGGATTCAAATCTCACTTCTGATCATTATTGTTTTTGTAAACTTACGCAAATTAATTTATCTGAGTCCCAGTTTCTTTAAGTGCTGCTTGTATTAAATAATGGAGATTAAAGAAAGATTAAAAAAGAAGCACAAACAGTCCTTGCCCTCAAGGTGCTTACTGAAAGGGCTTTCTATAAAAAGTAGTTTATGAGCTAAGTCTTGAAAGAAGTCAGCCATGTCTAGAAGGGGAGGTGAGAAGACTAGGGAAACAGTAAAAAGGAAAGTTATGTATGAAGCGCAGCAAGTAAGCTGGAATTGCTGGATTGTATGGTGTATAGAGGGAAGAAAATTATGGAAGGATAGAAAAGGTAGGAAGGAGCCAGCTCTTAAAGAGCCTTAAATGCCAAAGGTGATCAATTTTGTCCAATTCTTCATGACTCCATTTGGGATTTTCTGGACTAGAGTGGTTTGCTATTTCCTTTTCCAGCTTATTTAGCAGATAAAGAAACTGAGACAAATAGGGATAAGTGACTTGACAGGGTCACCCAACTAGTAAATATCTGGAACCAGATTTGAACTTCTGACTCCCAGCAACTGTGTCACCTAGCTGTTCCTATGATCCTATATCAGAGATCAGTATGACATGATGTATAGTTTGGAAATTCTTAGTTTTCTACTTCTTAGGGTTGTTATGAGACTAATATGATAACGTAAAATACTTTGCAAGCCTTACAGTACTATATAAATTTCAGCTATCATCATCATCTTCATCATCATTATCTTCATTGTCTTGTTGTCTCTTTTGATCCTTATAACAGTCCAGGTAGGTAGACAGAAGAGGAGATATTCTCCCCATTTTATAAGTAAAGGAATTGAGTTTTAGAGAAGGAAAGTTATTTACCCAAGGCAGCACTTAGCACAGTCCTCGGAGTACCTTGGAGTACAGCAAGACTTAATCAATGTTTATTGATTGGTTGATTATCTACCTGGTGAGAGATTGAGCTGGAACTAGAATTGAAGTCTCTGATTCCTCATTTAGGACTCTCATTAGGACCCCACACACATTTGAGCAGAAGCATAATAAAATAGAGAGAAAGCTGGATTTGAATTCACAAGATTTAGGTTTAAATCCCAGCTTTTACCTCTGTGTGACTTTGGGCAAGTCATTTAACCAATCTCTGTTCTTCAGTTTCCTAATCTGTAAAATAAGGAAGTTGGACTGAAAAATCTCTGAAGATCTTTTCAGTTCTAAACCTGTAGCTCTGCGACCACCATTTTTATCTTATCTTCCTTTGCCTGTTGCCATCACCATCATGACTAGAATAAAGAGAGAAGGCATTGTATGTATGGCAGGGAAAGGATTGGATTTAATGAAAAAATATAACCCCCAGATTTAGGGAGCAGAAGGCACATGAGCCCGATCATGTTGCAGAGTTTGGAAAGAAAAAAAAGTCCCTTTTGTCTTCTCCATTTAGCAGCAATGGAACAGACCTTATTAATAAATACTTTTAGAGGAAGGATGAAAGGCATATTGAGAGGCAGTCTGGAATGGTGGATAGGACACTGCACTTGTAATCAAGAAGACATGGATTGAATCCTACTTCAGACACACATTAACTGTGTAAATCTGGGCTAGTCACCTTACCTCCTGGACTGCATCTTTAAAATGAGGAGGATCAGTTTATAGTGTCCTTTTCAATTCTCAATCTGTGTTTTTCTAATTCATGTCTGATTAATGGCCCCATTAACTTCCTCTTTAACTCTTTTAATTCATTAATATAAACTGAAGCTTCCATCATATCCCACCAATGTCTACCAATTACCCTGACAGCTGGCATCCCACCCCTGAAGAGTTAATGTAGCTGGGTAAGGTAACATGGAGGAAAATTACAAGGCAAGAAAGGAGCCTGGGAAAGGGAAAAAGAGAAAATTGGAGGTCCACAGAGAATTAGGAGTTAGAGGGCTGGTCTTTGGAGCTAAATCGTGGAGCTCTAGAAGTTAAGTCAGTGACTGACAGGGAAAGAGCACAGCCAATTAGCCAACATAACCGAAAGCTGTTTGAATGACTCTGGCTGAAGGTCTTTCCTCATTTCTACAGCTCCCTTGGGAGTTATGAAAGCTGCTAAGAGACCTACTTAGTGATTGAATAAGAAGTCTTGTCTTCATGTTTATAAACATTTGACAAGGGCAGAGATTTTGAGTTACTGGGAGAGACCAGATTGAGATAATTGCTTCTGAAATATCCTATTCTTCTTTCCAAAATATCCTATGCTTGTCTTCTAAATACTCTAGGCTTATCTTTGAGGCAAAAACAGTAATGGAAAAACCATTTTAATGTATTTTTAAAACTGTATGTTGCCTCTTTTAATGTATTTTGTTATCAAAGTTTTTATTATTATTCTCATTTATTATTCTTTTGTTTCCATTTTTACTTTCATTTCTAAATATTCTCTTACTATAACCAATGAGCCCTTTCTTATAACAATGAATTTTATTTTTTTCATAGTATTTTTCCAAATATATGCAAAGATAGTTTTCAACATTTACCTTTGCAAAACCTTGTGTTTCCCCCTTTCCCCTCCCCAAGACAGCAGACAATCTAATATGGGTTAAACATGTGCAATTCTTCTAAACATATTTCTGTATTTGTCATGGTGTGCAATAAAATCAGATCAAAAGGGGGGAAAAACCCAAGAAAGAAAAAAAAAACACACACACACAAGCAAACAAACAACAACAATGACAAAAAGTGAAAATACTACACTTTGATCCACATTAAGTCTCTATAGTTCTCTCTCTGGATGCACATTGCTCTTTCCACCACAAGTCTACTGGAATTACCTTGAATCATTGTTGAAAAGAGCCAGTTCCATCACAGTTGGTAACAATGAATTTTAAAGGGATTTGAAAAAGCAGTTCAGCAAAACTACTCAACAATCAACTAAGTCTGTTGGTATATTTGTCCCACAAGGCTCTGACCTGGACTCTCATTTCTTCCCCTCTACTGTTTTGCTTGCTGATCTCATCAGTTCCCTTGGATCCATATTATTTATCTGTTGATGCTTCTCAGATTTACTGGCTAGTCATAAACTCTCTAGTTCAAATATGACTGCATACATTTATTAACTGTGTGACTCTGGGCAAGTCATCCAATCCTGTTTGCCTCAGTTTCCTCATCTGTCAAATGAGCTGGAGAAGGAAATGGCAAAATCACTCCAATGTCTTTGCCAAGAAAACCCTAAATGGGTCACAAAGAGTCAGACATGAATGAAATGACTAAACACCAATATTCAACCTGTAGAAACTGAGGCAGCCTTGAATATTCAACTACCTGTTGGACAACTTGATATCACATAGATCAGGGCTTCCTAAACTTTTTCCACTCATGACCCCTTTTTGTCAGAGAAAATTTTGTGCAACCCTGGGTATATAGGTATACAAATCAAACATTTACTGATAATAAATAATAATTTTCTAATCCCCTCATTCAGTTATACAATTCCATATGGAGTTGCTAACCACAGTTTAAAAATCTTTGACATAGATATCTTAAAAAATTTTTTTATTAAAGCTTTTTATTTGCATAACATATGTATGGGTAGTTCTTCAACATTGACCCTTACAAAGCTTTCCGTTACAAATCCCCCCCCCCCCCCCTCAGTCCCCAACCCTCCCCTAGATGTCAGGAAGTCCACTACATGTTAATTATATTAAAATACTTGACAAGTTGAATATGTCTACATATTTCCATACTTATCTTTCTGTGCAAGAACAAGTGTATCTACATGAACAAAAAATATCTGAGAAAGGAAACCCAATGCAAGCAAACATCGATAGAGAGCATGAAAATGTTATGTTGTGGTCCACATTTCATATCCCTCTCTCTGGGTGTATATGGCTTTCTTCACTGAACAATTGGAACTGGTTTGAGACAATTCTTTGTTGCAGAGAGCCATGTCCGTCAGAATTGATCATCATATAATATTGTTGTTGCTGTGTATAATGTTCTGCTCGTTTCACTCAGCATCAGTTCATGCAAGTCTCTCCAGGCCTCTCTGAAATCATGCTGCTGGCCGTTTCTTACAGAGCAATAATATTCCATAACATTCATATACCATAATTTGTTCAGCCATTCTCCAATTGATGGGCATCCCTTCAGTTTCCAGTTTCTATCCACTACAAAAAGGGCTGCCACAAACATTCTTGCACATTTGGGGCCCTTTCCTTGACATAGATAATCTTAAATAGTCCAAAACTGGACTCTCTCATAAACTTTCACCCTTCCAAATTTCTTTCATTATGGAGAGCATAACCTCTCAGTCCCCCAGATTCACAATCTTGATGTCATCCTTGATTCTTCACTATCTTTCACCCTTTATTTCTAATCTGTTAATGTCAACTTTGCAGCATCTCTTGAATATACCCCCTTCTATCTTCTGATATTGCCATCACTTTGATACAAGCCCTCATCACTTTGTGCCTGAACTATTAAAATTGCCTCTTAATTCCTTTTCTTTCCTCAAATCTCTCCCTACTCTAATCCATCATCTACTCAACTGTCAAATTAATCTTCCTAAAGAAGATCTGACCATATTGCACACAAACCCCCATCATCATTCAATAAATTCCAATGGTTCCCTGCCACTTCAAGGATTAAATATATCAAATCTATTTGGTGCTCAAATCTCTTTACAACCTGGCTCCCTTCTACCTTTCCAGACATCTTACATCTCAAGCCTGCCCTTTCCCATATTATCTACAATCCAGTTACTATGGTCTCTTTGTTGTTCCTTACACAAGATACTCCATTTTTACTAATTGCATTCAATGTTTGGATTTCTCTCTCTCTTTACTTCTTTCTCTTGATTTCCTTTGAGTCTCAGATAAAATCCCAACTTCTGCAAGAAGTCTTTTCCAATCCCCTTCAATGTTAGTGCTTTCCCTTTGAAATCACCCAGTTGTCCTGTATATATTTTACTCATACATAATTGTTTACACGTTATATACTTTATTAGATTATACATTTCCTGAGGACAGGGACTGGTTTTGCTTTTTTTTGAGCACTTAGAACAATGCCTGGCACATAGTAGGTGTTTAATAAATGCTTGTTGACTTAGTTCAGGAAACGTTGAGAGTAGACATATATATATATATTAGATCCATAAAGTTCCAGAGCTAATAGGACTCTTAGAGAGTCCAATTCCATCATGTAATAGAGAAGAAAACAGAAACTTAGAGAGGGGAAGTGACCTTGCCACATGAGTTAATGGCATAGTTTGAAATATGAGAAACAATAACCCATGATATAGATGATTTATCACTTAGTGCACTGTTGTTGTTTGTCCTTAGTATTGGAAAAGAACCAACAATATCATTATTTTTTTTGTCTTGCTTTTTGCATGAATTGGATTTAAGTGAGGCAGAGTTGTACAAAGTCATCAGCTTCACTCTTTGTTCCTGAGTCATCAAAGTCCAGTGACAGGACAAAACCCAAGATGACTGGCAGTGACCCAGGATGCAGTGGGTAACCTTGGCATTTTTGATGCCTGACCAAGTTCTAAGCACTCTGCAGTGACTGCTTCAGCCTCCTTTATAGCTATTGGAACAAATTGTTTTCATCTATCCATTCCCATGAGGAAAATGGCCACATGCTTAGGGATGTCCTCCTAACTCACTGACATAGAAGGTCAGCTTTGAAGCCTGAAAATCTCCCTCAACCTGGTTTAGTTTGTTTGCCAAGCTAATTTGCCAGATTGTGACCACTATACTTGCTGCAGCTTCTTGGAGCCATCAATGAGAGTTAGGTGAGTCAAGTGGGCATCAAAAGTGGATGAGCAATCCTAAAAAGATCTTGGCAAGCCCGCACACCAGAGGTACTAGTCCTTCTGAACACCCTAGCACATAGGAGCTTAATAAATACTGACTATGAGACTTGATAAATTCTCATTTGAACTCAACTTACAATGGCAGGATAGGATGTGACACAGGAAAATTCATTTTCTCTACTGGGGGAACAAAAGCTGATGTGACAGACTAATCCTTATAGAATGGATTCATTTTGTAATGAATTTCTAGCATTTTAAAAGGTTTACCTTGTTATTATATTAGATATAGGTCAATTGAATCAGAATAGACCCATCAACATATATTCCTTGGGATAGTCTCAATTTCATTCTTTGACATTTTGTTGTATTAAATACTGCAATAGTAAGTGGGCAGTTTGACGTATTAGCTTGTAATTGTTATTAGCTACATAGGGATTTTGTTGTAAAAGGATCCAATCAGTGTTAATCAAAGATAAACATCTCAGGATGGAACAAGGATGAGGAAGGCTAAGTTTAACAGAGAAGAAAGAAATAAGGATTCAAGGCAATTCCAATAGACTTATGACGAAAAGTGCCATCCACATCCAGAGAATTATAGAACCTGAATGTGGATCAAAGCATAGTGTTTTCACTTTTTTGTTTTCTTGTTTTTTCTTTTTTTTGTGTGTTTTCCCCCTTTTAATTTGATTTTTCTTGTGCAGCATGAAAAATATGGAAATATGTTTAACCTACGTTGGATTGCTTGCTATCTTAGGGAGAAGGGAGGGAGTAGGAAAGTGAGAAAAATTTGAAGCAAGATTTTGCAAAGGTGAAAAACTATCTATGTGTGTATTTAGAAAAACAAAACACTATTAAACTCAAAAAAGAAAGAACAAAAAAAAAATCCCAGGAATATTGGCATGTGAGTGAATTGCACGTTGAGATAGAGCCCAGGAGGTGACCTATTAGTGAGCCTCTCTTCACTTAGACACTGAGGGAGGGAATACTGTTTTGTCCATTTAAACTCGTCCTGCTGTCTCAGGATTAACATAGACTTGGATTTAGAACAGAAAAGGACCTCAATAGAGCCTTTAGTTCAACCTCCCATTTTAGAGATGTAGAAACTGAGCAAAAATAGATGGATGATTTATTCAAGATCATACAGGGATCAAGTATCAGAGCTGGAACTGAAACCTAAGTACTCTAATTTTAAATCCAGTCTTTCATCAATTCTGCTGCCATCTTGCTATAGGCCACTTCATCCATCACCTCACACCTAGACTATAACACTAGCCTCCTAATTGTTCTCTCTGCCTCAAGTTTCCTTCAACTCCAATGTATTTTCCACTCAACTGCCAAAGTGATTTTTCCTAAAGTGTAGACCTGACCACAGAATGCTGCTACTCAGTCAACTTTAGTAACTCCACAATCAAACAGAAAATCCTTTAATTTTTTTAAAAGTCCTTTATTACCTGGTCACTTCCTGCCTTCCCAGGCTTCTTACACTTTACTCACCTCCATGTACAGCGACCCTGACTGTTCTTCACTTAGAATCTTTAGTGCAGTTTAAAGTTTTATTAAGCAGTTAAGTGGCACAGTGGCTAGAGCCATGCACCTAGAATCAGGAAGACCTGAATTAAATCTGGCTTCAGAAATTTCCTAATTTATGTAACTCTTAGTAAATTACTTAATCTGTCTCAGTTTCTTCATCTGTAATATAGGGATAATAATAGTATCTATCTCTAGGTACACTTGTGAGGTAGGATCAAATAAGATGATATTTATTAAGTACTTTGTAAACCACAAAACAGTATATATTATCGTTCAGTCATATATATGTGTATGTACAATATATGTTATATTTACATACACATATATGCATATATATACACACACATACATGCATGTTTGTTATTATTTTCAGCCATGTTCAATTCTTTGTGTCCCTATTTGGGGTTTTGTTGGCAAAATACTGGAGTGGTTTATCCACTGCACCACTTAAAGTGAAACACTTTCTAGCAATTAGTTATCCCAAATGGAATGGACTTTCTTGGAATATGGTGGGTTCCCCCTCCACTGAGACAGGTGATGACAAAATTGTTATCTAAAATTATATTGTTAGTTTGTTAGGGAAATCTTTGAGAGAATTAGTTAGGTAAGGGTCAGACTAGATGTTTTCTGAAGTCCCTTTCAAATCTGGGATTCTGTTTGTCATCCCTTTCAAATTCCGGGACAGAGTTTGGGATAGGGCCTGAGCCTGAAGACCTTTACCATTTAGCCCTAGGACTCCAAGAAGGCAGAGCAAGCTGGAGACCAGCCTGGCCAAGGTATCACGTGGGTAGTAGCCTGAAGAGCAATCTCAAATGGTACAACTACCCAGCCTGCCTATTGAAAAATCACCAAATTCTTACAGCTCATTCTTGTCCCCTGCTCATTTGTCTCAGACAGACAAATACTTCTTTTGTCCTTATATATGGAAAGATTTCCATTTCTAGATGGTCCTTGACTAATCCCATGTTCCTCTCAATGTAATTTCCTGCCATTGATCTTTAATGGAGTTCAGTAAGGCAGAGGAGGATGTATACAAGGTTGGAGTGTCCCCAAATCTGACCTGGATAGCTGCCAACAGTTCTAGAGCTATGGAAAAGTGAAAACGGTATCTTACTTATGAAATGTATATGTGAATTATGCCTTAGTGTCGTAAAACTGCACTAGGATTTCTGGGATACCCTTTATTATGTTTATCTGGGTTTTATCTTTTAATAAACCAAGAGTTCTTAACCAGAGGTCCATGAACCTAAAAAAACAAAAACAAAAACAAAAAAACCTGTTGTGTTAATTGTATAACTGTATTTCAGTATAATTGGTTTCTTTTGTGATTTTATTTCTGAATTTTTTTGAATTTTGAATTTTAAAACATTCTTAGGAGGAATCTACCTATCTTATTCAGTCAATAAAAATTTATTAAGCATTATTATGTTCCAGGCTTGTGCTAAATGCTACAGAAAAAGAGGCAAAAGACAGTGCTTTTTCTCCAGGAGCTTACAGTCTGAAAGAGAAAACGACAAGTAAACAAATATGTACAAATAAGTTATATGCAGGATAAATAGGAAATAATTAAAAGAGGAGGCATTAGAATTAAGATGGCCGCAAATGGCTTCCTGTTGAAGACGCAATTTTAGTTGATATCAAGGAAACAAGTAGTCAGAGATGAAGAGGGAAAAGCATTCCATACCTGAGGAACAACCAGAAAAAAACTCCTGGAACCAAGGAATAGAACTTCCTGTTCATGGAATAGCCAGGAGGTCTATCACACTGGGTTGAAAGCTTCACCAGACTGACAAAGAGATCCAGGGAACAAAACAAAGTTAAGAACCTTTGTACTTGAGATGTCATTTGACACCTACCAGATTGGCTAAAATGATGGAAGGGAAAAGTTACAAATATTGAAAAGGATATAGAAAAATTGAGACCATAAATTGTTGGAATTGTAAATTAATGCAACCATTTTGGAGAGCCAAAGAATTATTAAACTACATATAGCCTTTGATCCAACAATACCACTACTTTGTCTTTTTCCAAAGATGGTTAGGGAAAAAGGAAAAGCTCTGTATGTTCTAAAATGTTTACAACAGTTTCTTTTTTTGGTGGCAAAGAACTGGAAATTACAGAGATGCCCATCAGTTGGGGAATGGCTGAACAAGTTGTAGTGTATGGTTGTGATGGAATACTACTGTGCTATAAGAAAATGACTTTACAAGAACATGGCAAGACTTGCACAAAATAATGAAGAACAAATTGAGCAGAACCAAGAGAATATTGTATAACATTATATAACATTCATTTATAGCAATATTGTTTTTAAAATGACTTTGATTGAATAGGCCATTTTAGCTATTAAAAAGACCAAAATTAACTACCCAAGACATATGAAGAAAGATACTATTTGCATCCAGAGAAAGAAATAGAAGTATGTATAGAATAATTTTACAGATGTATACCTATTTGTGTCTAATGGTAGCCATCTCTAGGATGGGGAAAGGGAAGATGGGAAAAATGTGATAATTTTGTTGTATATTTGAAAGGAATAGCAGGTTGTGCATAGTAGATTTGCAGTTTCATGTACAATCATCTATTTATTGTACTATGTTAGGGGAATGGTTGTTTTATTCCATAAATTTTTTAAAAAGAAGTTCTGTAGTAAACTATGAGCTTCATAATAACACATCAGAAATGTGTTATTGAAATTTTGTATCTCCCAGCTCCTAGGCTAGAAATAGCTCTTTATATACATTTAATAAATGATTTTTGAATAAATTTTTAAAAGGTACGAATTATGTAGTCTACCTATTGCTGTGGGCATGGTATATCTTTATTTGCCATAGAAGCATAGAAAGAGTTTGAAGAGACTTTAAAATCAGTTTATGGAATCCTTTCATTTTATAAATAAGGAAACTGAGGTACAGGAATAAAGTAACATATGGTTATGCTGGTAACAGAAATGTGACTAGAAAGAGGGGTAGTACTAGAATGAAGAGAACTTGCACACTTCCCTCTACAGATGGATCCCACACCGATCAATCCTGTGTTTGTTTCAGAATCTCGTCGCAGGACAATTTATGAATATCACCGAGTTGAATTGGATACCAGCAAGGTCACCAGCACATCAGCTGTAGAGTTTACCCCTCTGCCAAGTGAGTAAAAATTTTGCCAGGAGTTGTGCCATCCCTGAGTCTCTGTTGGAATGGGATACGGAATCCTAGTGAAAGATGCTGCTTTTGAGAAATCTGGGACTGAGCAACCAAGGGTGGGAATCCAGGAAGACAATTGAGCCATAACATCCCTTTATTTTGGGGAGATATAATTTGGGAGTTCAAAAGTAAGAAGGAAAAACTGAGTCAGTCTCAAAGCATAGACAAACTCTGGGACAATGGACTTTTCTTCCCCCCCTTACATTTCTCAGTTTTCTTTGAACTTCTGCTACATGGTATTATCATGAATAGTTACAATCTGTGATAGCCTGACCCCATCTCAAATAAGACCAAACTGAGGGATCTTATTCATGGCAAAGTCAGGACTAGAGCTGGGAGAAAGGAAGGAAAAGCATCATTCCTATTTGGAAATGGCTTTTAATTTCATCATAATTATGAATGGATAGAAAATACTTGTGAATACCCACAACAGTTTCTCCTAATCTCTTTAACTTCTATTCTGCCTCATTTTTTGCCTCTTCTCTTATATGCCTCCTTTTCTACTCTTTCCCCTCTTTTTCTCTTTTCTCTTCCCTAAAAAGGGAACATAACCAAAAAGAGAATTATGACTAACATAGGGTAACCAGGTCTTAGCCTCAGGATGCCAAAACTTAAAGAACACTAATAGCTCTTATATTTCCCTAGTAGCATAGAAACAACCGAGCTTAGCATCTAGCTAGTAGGAACAATTAAATAATATAAGAATTTGATGCTTCCTGAGGGATTTCTCCCTCTGGATGCTGCACCCAAGGAAGTTCCTCTCTTTTCCCCCTCAGTGTCACTATCTCATCAAGTCTCAGGAGCTTTGTCTCCCTAGCACACAACTACATTTATCTTTTAAATTGGATTTGAAGGTGCTTTTCAGTTCATTTGTTTTAAGCATTGGGCTCTGTCTAGAAGGGTGGGGTTAGGGGAGGAGAAGGAGGAACAGGAAGAAAAGGGGGGAATGGAGAAGGAGGAAAAGGAAGAAGAGGAAAAGAAGGAAAAAAGGAAGAGAAGGGAAAACAAAAAGGAGGAAGAAAAAGGAAGGAGGAAATGGAAAAGGAAGAGAAGAAAAAAGAAAAGAAGGAAGGAGAGGAAAAAGAGGATGAGAAGTGAAGGATGAAAGTAGAAGGTGAAAGAGAAAAGAAAGAGGAGTAGGAGGAGAGAAGAATTAAAGGGGAAAAAGGAGAGGAAGGAGAAGGGGGAGAAAGAAGAGAAGGAGAGGATGATAGGGGAGAAAGGAGAAGGAGAAGAAAAGAAAGTAGGAAGAAGAGGAAGAGAAAAGAGAAGAATAGAAGGAAGGAGAGAAAAAGGAGAAAGAGGAAAGGGAAGAGTAAAGAGAGAGGAAGATGGGGAAGAAAAGAGAATGATCCAACTTCATTTTGGTTCCAATATCAAACCCTTCAGAAAGCATATGCTGACGCCCACTGAGCTCAGAGCACATGTACCATCCTTCCTGTGATGGTCCCTCTGTCTTGCAAAACCACTAACAGGTGCATCAACTCCAGATCTGAAAGTGCTGATTTACTCAGGCTCCTGACCAAAGGATTGCAGAAATCCAAAAGGATCTCCAAAACATTTCAGAACTAGAGATATATTAAGAAAGTATCAAAACAAAAGAAAAAGAGGGGAAAGAAAACATTCTGGTGCTAAGATAGAATCCCTTGAGAAAGAGGCTTGAGCTTTCAGGAGTATGAATGCAGGAAGGGAATCAATTCATAGAATTTCTTTACTTTGGAGAAATGTGGTTTGGGAGTTTATGGGTAGAAAGAAAAAAGAGAGAGTCAGCCATCATCCTACAAAGCCTATCCTCTCAAATTTTTTTTGGTGACAAGGCCTATTTTTTCAAAGAAAAAAATGCAGCAATTGGTAGCAAAGGCATAGATAGATGTGCAAAACTAATTTCCATACTTAAGTACTAAGGAATAAATCAAACTCTCCTGAGACTTATTTCTGGGACATTCTCTCTGTACATTTAAATCATCCCCTTCCCCAGTGAATTAAGTGAGCTTTTAACAGCAAACAAGATACCTGAAAACCATAGCAGAAATAAAGATCAGTTGATTTTATTAAAAGCATGTGATGCTTTTATTATTATAGGAATATATATTTAGAGCTGAAAGAGACTTTAGAAGTCAGCAAATCCAACTCACCTAATTTTTACTGATGAGGAACCAAGGCCCATTGAGGTGACCCAATTGGCCCAAGTCAAACAGATAGTAAGCAGAAATCAAGAATGTCCTCTCACTCCAAAGTCAGTGATCTTTTCCATTATCAAATGAAATAACATGCAAAGTGTTATGTAAAGGGTAGCTTCTATTATTATCTTATGTATGATTTGACCACAGAGTTGCAATCTGTGTCTAATGTAGCCCTGCCTTCTTTCACACTTTCTCTCCCCACCCCCATCCAGCCTAGAGAAGATAGTAGGAGGGCTGACCACTACCCTCACCTGCTCCATACCCTCCATTTTGCTAAGAGGAGAAAGCATCAGCATTAACTAACCAAAACTCAACATTCTCTTTTGCTCCTTACTCTTTGTCTAGTCTACAAGGAATCAATGATGCTGCTGACAAACATCCTGAGCTATTCTCTCTCCCTGACTCATCTCATAGGGAGCCAGTTAGGTGACCAAAGCCCAGAAGACCCTCTTTTTATTCTGTAATACTTCTTCCCACATATCACCTTGTTCACTCTTGCTCAGTCCACAGGAACTATCTGATGACCAAAGCCCAGGGCTTTTAATCTTTGACTTGTAACACGCTCCATGGACCCTATGAACAATCCAATTCATGTTACACTTCCAGTTAAGATGGTAAAGTGAAAGGTTGTAGAGGAGCCAAGATCTTCCCTGGGAGAAATGATTATATCTTTCTTATATCAATAACTAATTATTGAATTTGAATATTGAAAAAAAAAAACAATGTTTTTTCCCTTTTCTACTTTCTCCTCCAGAAATCAACCAGTGTAGGTATTTTTTTTAAAGACTTACCCAGATAAGATGGATGAGATCTAATGAAAGATAGTAAAAGAAATTGTAAGTTTAAGCTAAGGGTGAACTTCAGCTCATTGTGTTTACTCAGATTGGTCTGGGAAAATGTGGATTCTCCCTTTTGTCAGATAGGTGATATGGAAATTGATGAGTCTCTTTGACCAAGATTTAGATGATCCAAGTCACATATTCTCATGACTCTCATTGAAATAGAGCCCAGCTCTTATTATAGTATAACATTTTTCTCATTATCAAATTAATTGGTTTTTGTTTTGTTTTTGCTGAACAATTGGGGTTAAGTGACTTGCCTAAGGTCACACAGCTAGGAAGTGTTAAGTGTCTGAGACTAGATTTGAACTCAGGTCCTCCTGACTTCAGGCTGGTGCTCTATCCACTGCGCCACCTAGCTGCCCCTCAAATTAATTGTTAACCAATTAGAGTTGATTAATACCTTCAGGAACACTTATTCTTCCAAGGGCATATAAACTGTGAACCCACTACCATGAGGGATGAAATTATATCTTTCAAACTTTTTAAAAGTCACACTCCCACATTTCCAAGCAGATATCCCAAAGGAACTACAATACTAAATAGATTATAATTTTTTAAAAAAATCCAAAGCATCCCTCTAGAGTGGCACAAAATGATGACCAGAAATCAGTGGAGACTTTGAGAGAGATTATACTGGGCAATTCTATATAATCATTAGGGAGCATAAACCTGAAGATTTTGAGTAATGGGAGAAGGGCCCTACCAGGGAAGGTAAGAGAAGAAAGTAAACAGAAAAACAAAAGAATACTATGGGTTAAGAGAACTTCAAGTGATAAAAATAGATGAAGAGTGATTCCACACACAACAGGTATAAGCAGAATTTTAGAGAAATAAAAGGGGAAGGAGTCTGTAACTTCAAAAACTACAGGAATGGCTAAAAACAACACACCAGCTGAGCAGACACAGAGCCTTTCGGCTCCCATCTCCTGGCCTGGTGATCCTGAAATAATGAATTGGTTAAATAGCAAAAGACTTGGGTTCATTGGATAGACTGAAAAGGAAGTAACCATTGACCAATGGTCAGCAATGCTGTCTACTTTCTGAAGCTTAGATCTAAGTTCTGACTTTTTCTATCCTACAGCCCTCTGTGAATAGGGATCATGTGACTTTGAAACTTAGGCCTAGGGTCTGACCCACTCCATCTCAGAGACTTTTTGAGAAATCTTTACCTGGTTTCATTCAAAAATAACTCTCCTAGAAAATAGACTAAGGAAAAATAATTTAATTAACAATAAGTGATTACTAAAATTAAGTTAATTTTAAATTGATTAATAAGAATTGTCAGCTTTTCTAAAAATCATGATTAAACAAAAAACAATCTAAACATATTTCAGGAAATCATTTTTAAAACTGCCCAAATCTATTAGAGTCAGGTGGCAAAGTGAAAATAGAAATAATCTCATGATAATTCTCTTTTTGGGGGGGGGTTGAATATTCTGTTCTTTATTTTTTTTATGATAATTCTCTAAAAGAAACCCTAAATTGAAAACACCCAAGAATATCATAGTCAAAATCCAGAGCTTCCCAGTCAAAGAAAACAATACTGAACACAGCCACAAAAGAAAAAGTTTCTCCTGCAAAACTGAGTATTATTCTACAGGAATAGACAAATCCACCTTAAATAGAAAAAGGAAACCTGAAAAGATAATTGCTTTTGAACAATTGAAAGGGCTAAATTATGATGAAATTCTTGGCATATAAAAGTGAGAGAGGAGAAAGGAAAGAGTCCCATCAGTAATTGCCAAGGGGTAAAGCTGCATATAAACACTGGAATTGGTTTTATTCTGTTTTGTTGATTTTAAGAAAAGAAGAAAGGAGATGGAGAAATGGAGTACAATAAGAAAGAAAAAGGGGAAAGGAGTGGAGGGGTTTGTTTCACCTAATTAGGATATTTACAAACATGGGGGAAGGAACATCTCATGAACCTCACTCATCTAATAGAAAGGAGAGTTAAACAGATACACAGAGAATTTGGTATAGAAATATAATAAACAGGAGGAATACAGAAAGTTATTTAGAAGAAATAAGACATGTTTTGAAAATAATGGGTCAGTTTCATGGCATTATGACCCCAGCTTCATTATTAAAGGCATTTTTTTTCAATAGCCCCAATACTTGATAACTCTGTCTACCTGCCAGACTGTTTACCTGCCTTGGAAACTCTCATCCAAGGGGACTGATATCTCTGCTTTCTCTCTTTCAGCTTGTTTGCAACATCAGAGCTGTGAAGTCTGCGTCTCCTCAGACTTGACCTTCAACTGCAGCTGGTGTCACGTCCTCCAGAGGTAGCGTGGACAGGTTGACCCTGATGTCTTCCTTGTGCAGGCAGTAGGGGTAAGGGGAGAGGAAAATGGTTTGCCCACCACCTCCTCCATGATCTTAACACTCCCGTGCCTGTTCCTTTTGTTCAGTGTACCCGACTGGATATGAAATGTGTCCTGATTCAAATCTGGAGCAGCTCTTACTTTCCCCACTAGGAAACAAGTCATATTATTCAGGAGCCTGAAGCAGAATCTGAATCTGGGCTCCCATTGGTCTTCAAGAGAGGTCCCTAGAGTACCATGATTCACCAATGCCATGGAACAGATTGTCTGTGGATATGCCTTCCTTGGGATATCCAAAAATATGAATAGGAAAGTTAAGAAGACAGTTTGCAGAGAGGAAACCAGAATAAATCTTTTCTTCAAACTAGACAGGAATATGAAAATAGGCATGGATGTATTTGGGTAATGGTTGCTGAGAATATTTCCTTTTTTTCTTTTTTATTGATATCTCTTGTTTTGACCTCACCTTTATTTCCCAATATATCCATCCATACCCAGCTAGGTGGCACAGTGGATAGAACACTAGACTTGGAATTGGGCTCACCTTCATCAATTCAAATCTTCTCTCAGTCTTTTACTAGCTGTGTGATCATGGGCAAGTCACTTAATGTTGTTTACCTCAATTTCCTCATCTGTAAAATGAGCTGGAGAAGGAAATGACAAATCACTCCAGTATCTTTGCCAAGAAAACCCTAAATGGGGTCAAAATGAATGAGGCATGACTTAAAATGACTGAACAACAATTACCTCAGCCAGAGAGATTCTCTTTATGACAAAGAAGAAAAAAGAAAAAAGAAAAGTTAGTTTAGCAAAACTAACCAATCCATCACTCAAGTCTATATTATACTTCCATAGTCCCCCACCTCTGCAAAGAGAAGGAAGTAATTGAGAATATCTCTAGTGTTTTTTTAATTTCTTTTTTGTTTGTTTGTTTGTTTTTTTATTAAAAGCTTTTTATTTACAAAACATGAGTGATTTTTTTCTACATTGACCTTTGCAAAAGCTTTTTTTTTTGTTCCAAGCTTTTCCCCTCCTTCCCCCCACCCTCCACCCCTAGATGACAGGTAATCTAATACATGCTAAATATGATAAATTATGTGACAAATCCAATATATGCATACATATCTATACAGCCATCTTACTGCACAAGAATGTTTGTTTCAATTAAATCATTTTGGTGGCTCTCAAAAAGTTAATGAAAAAGTGCAGACTTTGGTTGGTTTGTTTTTGGAAACACAGAAAGTTTTGGATTATATTCAAGTTTAGGAATGAAAAGTCTTTTCCCCTTTCAGAATTTAGTTCCTCATAGAACAGATTGGGAATCCCTGCTCTGATTTCCTGACCAAGAATTTATTTTTTTAAATGAGACAGGAGAAAAACACTCTTTTCGGATAACCAACTCTTGCAAGCCTGTAAAGCAATAGAAATTTTTAAAAAAACCTTTAGGCAATCTTGAAAATTATAGTGTTATGGTTCCCATAAAGCTGTCATATCTTCAGTCACTATTTCCTTTCCTCCTTTCCAAAATCTTGATGCCTAATTAGAAACTGACTCCTATATAAACAGTTCTCTTTGCACAATACTAACACTGTTCTTAGTCCAGGAGTGAAAAGAGGGGAGAAAGTTTGCAAACTAGAATGCTTGCATTCCTTTCCCAATAGGTGCATTTTTACTCTTCCTCATTAGACATCAGTTTGCCTGCCTGCCAAATGGGTTGGGGTCTTGTGGTTTGGAGAGAAGATTACAGTAACTTTAAAAAACAATAGATGAATAGTACCACATGTGGAAAAAACAGATGAGTTATTATCTGCAACCACAGGGAGCACCCACACAGATGAGATCATAAATCCACCCAAGTATCCAAATAAACACTAGTATTTCTGGTGTGAGAGCTTGCTGAACATTTTCAGAGCCACTCATTCCCCTTTGAAATCCACCTAATTCACCCATCTCTCACCTGTGGGTCCAAAAAGTTATAGCATCTCTAGTGGCCACATCTCAGCAAATCATTTCAGCAGACAGACTAAACTCCAGACCTCAAATCTATCAGTGAGGCAGGGAGAAATGTACTCCAAATGTGTAAAGACTTCGCCCATCAGAATGAGTGGATGAGAATAATTTGTTCCAATAAGAATTTAGGACTTAGGTAGGCATTACAGAAGCCAAGGTCATCCCTTGCATCCTAAGCCATCACCACTCATTTTGACTTTTGTCCTACCATTAACCTCAATGACTCTAGAACAGAAAAGGAGACTGATGACGTTTGTGCAACTCTGCCTCATTTAAATCCAATTTGTGCATAAGATAGGACATCATCCACAATACCATTGGTCCTCTTCAAAAACAAAGGACAAACAATAAAACTAGCTACTTATATCTTTAAAAATGAAAAAAAAAACAGTCGAACTTCTATCTACAAGCATAGGAAAGCTAGGTGGTGCAGTAAGTAGAAAGCTGGGACTGGAGTTGGAAGGATCTGAATTTAAATATGGCTTCAGACACCTACTAGCTGTGTGACTTGGGCAAGTGGGTCTAAAGCCAATAAAGTGTCCAAACCAAGTCCAGCACCCCTGTGGTGGAGCAGAAGGGCACCAGGCTGAAAAAGGTAGGGCAAACTGGTCCAGGTCAGAAAAATAAAACAGGTCAACGCCTCAGTGCCCATCATTTTGGGGATTAGTCCATGAATGCTATGTTTTCAGCTGGGATGAGATGAGGGACCCAGTATTCTCCCTTAGAGTGCCCTTCCAAAAAAGAGGTATAGGATTCTCTGAGGGGAATATGAGAAGGAAGTGTGTCCCTGGGGTGGGGGATAGCTATGAAATTAGTATTTATTATACTGTATATTCCTCCTGCAGAACTGTAGTCAGTCTTCCAGCCCTGATTTCTTCACTTCACATTATTTCATATACGTTTTCCATATTTTTTACATTCTTCACATTTGTTTTTCCTAACTGTGTTATTGCATTCCATTCTGTTGACATATAGCAATACATTAAGGCATTTCCCTACTGTTGAGCAATTGTTTCTAGTTTAGGGGTTTTGTTTTGTTTTTCAATTAAAAATAATGGTGCCATAAATATATTTGAAGAAATCCCTTTATTCTTTCTCTCCCTGCCCTCTGTCCCCCTGTTTTGATGAATATTTCTATAGTACAGTCCTATAATGGAATGATTAGATCAAAGAATACAATCATTTTTACTCCTTGAAGGCAAGGATAACATTTTGTAAAGTATCATACTGTTCCTTGAAGGCATATAGATGTTGAACTGGGACATCTCAGATGGGAGTGGTAGGTAGTGACAGATCACAGAATACAATATTATAAAAGCAAAATGCTTATTTACATAGAACACATATGTAGGCCTGGTCCCAGGCTATGACTTGAGAAAGGGAGAAGGGAGAGAAAAGGGGAAGTGGGTGAGGAAGAGAGGGAGAAGAGAAAGGCACCCAGAGAACACACTGGTTTAATGAAGTTTGGGTCAGTCTCAACTTTGAGAGAAATTGACCAAGACACAGTTGGGGGAAAACTTATGCAAAGCCTATATTTTCAACTAGAGTACTATACAATATAATTACAGAATAATTCACTCAGAAGAAATGCAAGAATATAACTTTACTATTAAGTGGGAAAATAAGTCGACACCACACTTTCTCTTGGAACACCTCCTTGGGTTCTCATATCTCCTCTTGTGACTACCCTCAAGTCTATAACTTTTAATAAGATGTGGGAAATCCTCTTATTTGAAAACCAAGGGTGGGGGCAGATGGGTAGCACAGTGGATAGAGCACAGGTCTAGAGTCAGGAGGACCAGCCTCCAGAGCTGTGTGACTCTAGAAAAGAAAGAACAGAAAATCAAGGGAAAGACAAAGTGGCTGGCATGGGTGAGATATTCAACATGGTCTCTCCTAACATCTATTTGTTAGACTATCCCATGCAATCACTCTAATGGTTTTTCTTTTTTTCTCCCCCTCTCTTCTCCATCCATCATTTGTTTCAGATTCTAAGCTCTTCCCCACTTTTTTTCCTTTTCCCCTTTTCAATACAGGAATCATGGGCTCATGGTTTTAAAGGAAAAAGCAATCATTTTACACATTTTATAAATGAGAAAATTGGGGATATGGAGGGTCTTTCCCAAGTGATACATGTAAAATTCAAACACAGGTGCTCCAACTCTAAATCAGTTACTTTCTCTACCATGCTGTGATGGACCCTGATTTCATCTAGTTCAGTAGGATGCCTTCCTTTTATCCCTTCACTGAAACATGCTTCTTCCACTTTGGGTCAATGTGATATAATGTCAGAAGGCTAAAATGGCAAATTTGGTCTTGTCAGAGCACAGATAGCCTTACTCAGAGGAAGAATCCCAGCTCTTCAAACACTGACAATGGACAAGACCAACCAACCACCATTAGTCAGTCATAGGATGGACCAGCATAGTGCAGTAGAGAGAACACTGAGCAAGAATCAGGAACAGAGCCATAACTATATAGGGAAAAAATAGGACTTTGTCCTATGGTTTAAAATTTAGAAAACTCTGACTGACTGCAGTCATTTGGCACCATAGAAACAACAGAGCTTAGCATCTAAAATAATTAGAATAGGAAACTACAAGATAGTGGCCTGGAGTGAAATTTCTTTCCATCAGGTGCCCTCAACCGAATTGACTCAGGTGCAAAAATTCACATGCACAGCTCTGAACAAGGGCCTGGGGTTGCAGCTTTAGTTTCATCACAAACTGTCTGTGTAACTTTGGATTTAGTGATTTCATTTTTTCTGTCAAATGAGGAGGTTTGACAGTTTCACCTCTAAAGATCCTTCCAACAGTGATAGAAGGGTGCTCTGACCTGAAGGGATTATAAGAATGACTTAAAAGCCATTGCTACTGAAAAAAAGCATCTCAAAACATATGTCCCAGTGATGTTGAGCCAGCCTCAGATGGAAGTCATAATCCATCAGATCAGAAGTCATAATGCTCCTCCTGAAAGAGAACATCTTGGAGCTCTGTACAGCAGAGTTTATGTGGAGTTTTCTTACTGATAATCACTTTTTAGTTCTCTTTCGTTTTTTCCTGTTATTTTTCCTTGCACAGATGTTGTTGGACCCAAACACAGACTTTGTGGATTTCCCTGGCATCAAAGACTAGAGAACAGACATTTTAACCATCATGATTTTAAGAATTTTTTTTTCTCATTTTGCCCCATCTTCTTCTTTATCTTTCCATCTTCCCCACAGGAAATGGGTGCCTTCCAGCACAGCTGGACTAAGGAATGGTCTCTATGGGGACCTCTGACTTCCAGCTTTTTTATCCTTCCCAGCAGGAATCTTATTTCTGATCATTAATGGCAAAGAATTGGAGAGAAGTGTGAGCTAATTCCCCTGAGTTACTAATGAGTGATGGCACATTCCCTCTTTTTGGCAGGATTGTTCTTAATATGGGGAAGGTATGAAGAACTCACCAAGTTCCTGCAGCCTTCTTGGGACTCTGCCTCCAAAGAAAAGTAAAGTG
This sequence comes from Myrmecobius fasciatus, assembly GCA_023553655.1. Taxonomy (NCBI): domain Eukaryota; kingdom Metazoa; phylum Chordata; class Mammalia; order Dasyuromorphia; family Myrmecobiidae; genus Myrmecobius; species Myrmecobius fasciatus. The sequence continues at coordinate 147,181 of JAJPUD010003757.1, forward strand.
TGTGGCCATTTTTACAACCTTTGAATGATTTCTTTTTCTGGTTGTCCCTTCAGATTTGAGATCATGAGACTCATTTATGAACCTGAATTTCCCAGAACTGTAACTAGGGCAGGTCAACTGGGACTTTGTCCCAGGGTGCTGAATTTAGCAGGTTCCACATTTAGTACTTTAGTAATGGGGAAACAGTTGAGTTTAGAGCCAAATTCACAAGAATGCTAGTTAAAATGGAAAGCTATCAGATAATCTGCCAGAGGGAGCTAAAATCTCCTCTCCCACCTGCTGCCTCCCCCACCCACCTTGTATGCCTGCATACATACTTCATGCTGTTTGCCTTGGGCATGGCTTGGATACTTACCCTAAGTGCAAAAATACTTAGTTACAGCTCTGAAATTACTTATCCGTGAATAGCTGTTCTTAATGGAAATTGTAAACAGATATCCCCAGGGAAGCAATCTCATATTTTGTATTTAACCTACACGGTGCTTCAGTGAACCAGATAGGGGAGAGACCATTTATCTTGAGTTATAGCCCTGAGCTGGGTTTGAAAGGTATAAAATGCAGGCCTGGGCACAGAGCCCCATATCTTTGTTTTCTTGCTTCCAAATCTCACCTGAATTTAAAGCTTCCTGGGGAACCCAGATACCTTTGGCATGGATTTCCAGCACTTCTTGGCAGCCTGATATTTTGTCTCACCTGATTCTTCAGTGACACTAGACAAAAGCTGGTTTAGGCAATGAACTCCAACCCATCCCAGTATCCTTACCAGTGGGACCAAGACCACACATTGGATCCCTTAGGATAAAGCAAATTTTACTCCCTTTCCACCACTCCTTCTTCTTCCTATGGCTACACCTTGAACTTCCCTCCCTAGCCAGGTGCCTTGCAAATATGCCATTAGTCACCAATTTACCTAAGAAAAAGAATGTGGATAGTTCATATAACCTACTCCCATACCCAGAAAAAGAACTCAAAGGGTACCATCCATTGCCTTTGGAAGAAACACCTTCTAGGTAGCATTTAGTTAGTACTTTAATGTTCACAATACACTTTTACATGAATTATTTCAAAACAATTCTGGGGGAGGTAGGTGCTATTAATCCCATTTTACAAATGAGGAAATGGAGGCTGAGAGAGGTTAAGTGACTTACCCAGTATCACAGAAAGACAGAAAGAGACAGAGACAGAAGAGAGACAGAAAGACAGGGAGAGACAGAAAGACAGGGAGAGACAGAGAGAGACAGGGAAGGAGAGACAGAGATGGATATAGACATATCTACGTATTTTTTCTATTTATTCTTAAACTCAGACTAGGGCATCTCTTAAGTAATTCTTCTAGCTAACTTATATTAACAGTAAATTTGCTTCTCCCCTAAACTGACTAACAAGGGTAAAAGCATCCAGGTTAGAGCCTCTGTGAAGGATTGCTAGTCAGCTCATAGGATCAGATTTATAAGTCTAAGATGGACTTTAGAGGCCACTGAGTGTTAAGTTCCTCATTTTACAGATGAGGAAACTGAGGAACAGAGAGATTAAGTGACTTGTCCAGAGTGATATAGTTAATAAGGTATCTGTGGTGGGATTTGAAGCCAAGTGTTCTTACCACCAAATCCAATGCCCTAGCCATTATGCCATCTGCCTTTCAAAGAACCTTGTCTGTCTCAGTCTCCAACTCATGTCCTTCAGGTTATAGATCTGACATACTCATGGCAATAAACTTCAATTAAGCTTCAGGCCCCAGAATCTGGATCTGCTGATTACTTAAGTGCCCTGACAAGCTCCCTCACTGCTCTACTTACGTCTTTCAATAAGGTAGAAGCCTCTGGTCTTTTAATAAGTAAATACATCTCCTGCAAATAGATAAATATTTAAACAAATTAAAAAATAAATGAATGGATAAGTGAGTAGATGAATAAATAGGAAAATAAGTATTCATCTATTCACTTATTTATATGTATTATTATTATTTATTCATTACTTTTTATATTACTGTTATTCCCAACGAGTCCTGCCTCATGCAAACAACAACTTTATCTGTAGTAGAACTTTTGTAGCAACAAAGAACTAGAAACAAAGCAGCTGCGGAGTCTCCTAATTTGGAGAAAGGATAAACCATTTGTATATTAGGGATAGGAACTAGAACATTTCTAAATAGGGGCAGAAGCACTTTTCTTTTTTGCCTTCTTTCATAGGGGAGAAGAGGGAAGGCTGTATCACTGGCTTCAGTCCCGGTAGTCTGGCATCGTGGGAATGTGCCCCAGCTCCTTTGGGAAGGTCTCACCATCCTTGCTGATTTACTGTCATTAGCCCTTGTCTGCCTCGAGTGAAATGAATGAGGAGCTCCTTCACTATGTGATGAGTCAAGGTCCAATATTCATGTGCTATCTTCTTCCCTGCAGGTGTTCCAGTGGCTTTGACCGCTATCGGGAGGAGTGGTTGGCGTATGGTTGTGCTCGAGAGGTGAGAGAGAGGGAGATTATTTGCTTCTGGCCATCTGGGTTGAAATGTGGCAGAGGCAGAGGTCCGTTGGCAGGTGGTTTGGCCATGTGGTTAATTCTGTTGGCTGCTATAAAGTCAACATCTCCACCTGTGACTTGCTTCAAAGGTTGTCCTGGAGCCAATCAGATCAGGTCTACAGAGACTGGGAGACTGAAATGTCTATGATTTCATTGTGTCACGGAACAAAAAAACACCATCATTAATGTTCCATGATATAGTCCAATGCTGGAAATTTACCCAGAGCTTGGAAGGAGAGAGAGCAACAGCTCTGGATCACATTTAGCAGGGCTGGGCAGAGACCTCAACACAGCTAGACCTGACTTGGTCTTCTGGTGGACTGGGCACTTGGCTGGTTAAAGGAAAACTATGTTCAGGAATCAAAGATCATGGGTTCAATCATCCTATTGATTACAATCCAATCCTAATCAATCCAATGGGATAAAATCCTATGATCCTATTGAGGAAGCATCCTATGAATCACATCATATGAACAGGTTTAGAACGGAGATGGAAAGGGAAAATTAAAGATTTCTGTATACATATTGAACCGCAAACTCCAATCAATATAGTCATTCAAGTATTGGGAATGAGTTGGACAGAATTAGCCACATTTCTTTTACATTATAGAATTATAAAGATTTCTATATCCATATTTGACCTCAGACGTCAATCAATATAGTCATTCAAGTATTGGGAACGAGTTGGACAGAATTATTCACATTTCTTTTATATTATAGAAGTAAAAGGTCCTCTTCCTCTGTTATCATGAGATCATCAGGTTAGAGCTGGAAGGGACCTTGGAGCCCATCAAATGTCCAGCTCCTTCATTTTACATAAAGATCTGCAGCAAAATTGGACCTCTGATCTTCCTGACTCCAAATCCAGCACTCGACTTAACCTTGCTCTACCTCATACCACTGCCTTTTACCAAGATGGATTGAGGGACATTGTGGCACAAAGGTGGCAATGAACTCAGGAAAACCTGAGTTCAAATTCTGAGTCAACACTTATTAAGCTTCTTGAGAGCAGGGATTATTTCATTGTCTGGATTTGTGTCCCTACTTTCTAGCACATAGTAGGCCTGTATGATTCCAAGGACAAATCACTTAATCTTTTTGAAACTCAGTGATCTCATCTGTAAAATGGACTGAAGGTGGGAGGTAGGAGGAAGAGGTGGCTAGAGTAATAGCCTCTCAGGTCCTTTCCATGATCCTATAGAGACCTGAGTTCTAATTTTGATCCTGGTACTCACTAACTTTGTGACTTAACTCCTGAGCCTCAGTTTCCTCATCTTTAAAATGGGAATAATAATGCCTGTCTCATCTATCTCTTAAGGTTGTGGAGAGATTTGATGTGCTATATAAATAGCATCAGGTCAAGGAGATTTCTAAGAAAGACTTTAGCTGTTTGTATTTTAAATTTGTTGTATTTATTTAAAATTTTGACCCTTACTTTCTGAAACAACTTGAGGCAGATTAAATTGTGCCAAATGAGACATCGGAGAATAAAATTGTAGAGAGTCTATCTGAGAAAGGGGGAAGGAGCAGATGCTTTTAGGCATAAGAATCATGCCCTTAGACATAAGAGTCCCATCCTTAGGCACCTTCTAAACACTTCCTAAGCTGTTGATTAGTCATGTCAGTCCCGTCTTGCTCTTTGTGACCCCATTTGAGGTTTTCTTGCAGAGATGCTAGAATGGTTTGCCATTCTGTTCTACAATTTATTTTACAGATCAGGAAACTGAGGCAAACAGTGTTAAATGACTCGCCTAGGTCATACAGCTAGTAAGTGTCTAAGGCTGAATTTGAATTCATGAAATAAGTCTTCCCTGATTTCAAGTCTGGCACCTCACTGTGCCTCATCAGCTTCTTAATTCTAAAACTGAGGTGATGGTATTGAACAAGATGATCTCAGGGGTCCTTTTCCCCTAAGGTCCCTTTTAGCTCCAAAACCCTACAGTATTAAACAGAACTGAGACCACTGTGCAAAGGAAAATCCTCAGAGACTGGCTCTCTTTTTCAGGCAGAGGGCAGGACATGTGAGGATTTCCAGGAAGAAGAGCATTATGCTTCATCCCCTGAGACCTTCTTCACCCCTTTTGATGGAGAATTCACCACTTCTGCCTCTTCCCTCTTCATTGACCACCTCACCACAGAAGGTACATCCAGGCAGAGCTGTAACTAGGACAGACAAGTGGGGCTTTGGCCTAGGCCATCAAAATTTAGAGGATGTCGTAGCTTTCACTTGTAAAACCTCCTTATAAAAAAATCAGAGCTCAGTACCTCGTTAGCCAGAACAATCAGTTAAAATAAGAAGCTGCCAGACGGCATATTTTCTGTTCTTTAATCTAACTTTGTCCTCAGCCCCAGCCTTCTCCATGAAGCTGTGACTAGAGTTTCTCTTCCTGTGCAGTCTTCCATCCTGGAATTTTCCCAACTAAAATTGTCCTTGAAAGTTGCTTTAAAAGCTTGTTTCATGCCAATTGTCCTAGGCACAGTTTTGTAAAGTTTTCCTTGGGTAGCAAAATTGACCTGTATACAGAATATTGTAAAGGACAAGGACAGGATAGAATCATTGAGTTAATATCTGATTCATGGATTCATCACTGGATCCTGAAAAACATCAGGGTGATGTAGATACTCCAGAAACTTTCCTTCAAATATCTATCTGAGGGACACTTTCACAAATCCTGGGGATCAATTTATCAATTAGGACAATATTGATACTTGAAATAAAAAAGGAAAAATGTTGGTTTTTAGGTGGAGGAAAAGGGAGATGATGTAAGAGATGAATGGATTATATAATCAAGTTCCCCAGAAATAATTGGGGGCTTAATAAACATGTTAAATTTAAAAATGTACTACCTACTATGGGGAGATACACAAGAAAAAAGAAAAGATAAGAGGGTAACTAGGGCAGGGCAATCAGGGCTTCATCCTAGTGCCTTAAAACTTAAAGGGCATCGATAACACTTATATTCCTCTATATAGAAACACAGACTTCTACATATTTCTATATTCTACATCCATACACACAGATACACACACATATACATAATATGGCATATAGAAACAACTCAACTTTGCACCTAATTAGCTAGAATAATTATAATTCTTCCCCTGCCTTCTCTGGTCTCCAAAGCAGTAGTACCCCTGAAAGCCCCTGCTTGGCCTAGCCCAGGCCAATCCTACTCCCTCCTCTTCATCCAATAATAACCATGTCTGGCGTCTCTTCATCCTAAGAGAAGAATTTGAGGTCCAAAGACTTTTCATAGCTTTCCCCAACTGAATTTGCCTTTTAAAAAAGTTAATTTAAGAAGGCCTTTTCTGCTGCTTACCTCCAGCTCCCTCACCTTTATTTTTCTGCTATAATTTGTCCTGGGCAACAGAATTACTGGTAATTATTCTGGAAATAATCCTTACTCTAAGGAACTAATAAAATAATGGAGTTTTCACTTGTGTGAAGAAATCAGTTCAATCAAGTAACAGATAATTACTGCGGGCCTCCTAGAGCACTGTGCTAGGCACTCTGGGGGGTTACAAAAGAAATCTATGGCATGGCTCCCTCCCTGTAAATAACTTGCAAGCTAGCTGAAGATCACATTTGAACTAAGTAGAATACAATCTTTGCTAAGCTGTGTGCTATTGATTTTGAGTTCAGTAAAGGAAGGGAAGAGGCTTAGAATACTCAGACATTGGCTTTTGAAGGAGGTGGATGTGGAAATGGGCTATGAAGAGTAGGTAGGATTTCAGTAAATAGGGGAGAAGAGGGATGGCATTCCAAGGAAGGGGATGAATCTGTAAAGTTTGATTCCAGCTTTAGAATGTGGAGTGGTAGAAGATTGGGCTGGACTTCTACCACCAATGAATTGTATGACCCTGAGCAAATCACTTTTTCTATTTGTGCCTCAATTTACTCCTCTGTAAAATGGCAGTATGAACCAGTTAATCTCTAAATTTCCTTCAAGCTCTAAATCCTAGGAAACACAAAATAGAGATTTCCAGTTTCATGTATTCTTTTGCTGATCTAACACACAAGAAGGAGAGACAAAGACAGACAGAGAGAGAGTGAGAAAGATGGAGAGAGAGAGAGAGAGAGAGAGAGAGAGAGAGAGAGAGAGAGAGAGAGAGGGAGAGAGAGAGGGAGGGAAAGAGAGGGAGAGAGAGGGAGGGAGAGAGAGAATTGGAGAGAGAGAAAGGAGAAAGAGATAGAGAGAGAGAGAAAAAGAGAATTGGAGAGAGAGAAAGAATTGGAGAGAGAGAAAGGAGAAAGATATATATATAGAGAGAGAGAGAAAAAGAGAAAAGTTAGATTTGGAACAAGTGACATACACCCTATTAAGGAACCCCTCCAATGTGTGTAGGAGCTACCAAATTTTCAGCTTGAAGGAACTCATCTTGGAAAGGCTGCAGAGAGGGAGAGTACATAGGTGGAAGGGTACATGATTGAATGGATCCAATTGGAAGGACACAGGCACCTGCCTTGGCATCTGATCACTCAAAGGGGCAAAAAGGTTGGTTGGTAGTTGAGGGAAAGTCTTTCCAAAATGTTGACTTTCTCAGGATCACTTCTCTGAGAAGCAACCAGGAACATCCCATTAAGTGAGCCAGAAGAAGACAAATAGGGATTTCTGAATGGCAAATAGTTGGAAGCTAGTTCTTGCTTTGAGGAGAGACCGAAATATCTGGGTGCAAAAAATGAGGCAACCTATTAAAAGCAGCAGGATAAATTGCACTGGATAGTAGTAAGAATTGACAATTTACTGAGGGATAACTTAAAATCATCAGCATTAAAAGAATAGCAGTCATTTATTGTAGGGAGAGACATATATGTAGTATGTGTGTAAGTATATACATGTATACATAAACAAAACCACACGTCTGTATGCATAAATATGTAGATATGTTTGTGCATATATAAAATATAGGTATATACAATATTTGTGTATATGCTTAAATGTGTGTATATGCATATATGTACACAAATATTGTGTGCAATTTTACATGCATAAATATGTATACATTTATGCACAAATATATAAATACGTATTATATAAATATATAAGTATAATATAGAAATGTATATATGCATGTATATATAAATATACATGTATACATAAATACATATTCACATACATGCATCCAAACACACCTCAAAATCTGCTGTCAAGATCCTACAGGTTCTGACTTTGAAGTCTCTTTTACCTCTGACACAGGTAGACACAATATAACAGAGGACTCAAGTAAGTTATTATTGAGATCAGAGCTGCTATTGACCTTGCAAGGCAAAGCCATCATATATTTTTTTGTGTTCTCAAGCCCTCCAGTTATCTACCACCAGATATTTGGCCATAAGACTTCTCTGGAGATACCAGGTCCCTGGAACATTGTGTCTCTCTCCCATGCAAAGTCTTGTCTGGTTGCTCTCCTATTTTCGTTTCTTTCAATGAACAGAGCTGTGCAGCTGCAATTTATTGGGCCAACTGAAACACCATCCTCAAATTTTGGCTCCTCTGCTCTTTTGCCCGTAGGCAGCTCCAGAATGGAAGAGCGACTGATATCCTTATTAAATTATTAGCAGCAGCTGTTGACTTCTAGCTCCATAGCTCAGCTGCCTTGTCCCTCCTGTTTATGGCAATACCTGGAGGACATCATTGCATTATTGTGCAGTCAGTCCTGTTCAATCTATATAACATGCAGTGTTCATAATGATGACCCCATAAAAACTAAATTAAATTATGTTTAGCAATCTCTATTTTAAAAACAAGAGGATATATGTACATATATACATACACACACATTATATATATAAATACATATATGCATTTATTTATTTATTTACACATATGAGAAATCATTTTAGAAAAGTGTCCCAAATAGTTACATTTTTTAAAGTTTGTGTTTAGAGGAATAAATTCCAATTACCCAGGAAATGCATTTATGTGAATTTCTTACATTCCTGAAAAATCAAGACCTAAATCTAACACAATTTTTAAAAATTCATCTCTTTGAGAGTAAGGAGCAAGAAATTGACTTGTGAGTCTTTTCTTAAAAAGCTATAGAATAAAACAATTATTTTCTTGTACCCTTTTTTCTTCTTATTTCTTTTTGTTTCTTTCTTTAAGATGACACAAAGTTGAATCCATATGAGGGAAGAGATGGTAAGTATTCACTGGTCTGTGTTTAGTTTAAGCATATTTTCTAGGTACCGGCAAAATTTTTTTCTCACAATTTAATGTAATTTCCTTAGAGATAAAGGTTTTTTTTTTAATTTTTGTCTTTATATCCTAAGAACCTAATGCTGTGAAGGCACTTAATTAGTGCTTGTTACTGGATTGGTTGATTCCTCCATATTCTGCTAGCAATTGGATTTCACCCTCCTCAGACTTTGGGCACCTTTTGCCTTTTCCCCCAGAGTCTGGGGAGGGCTAAATCCCCTGGACATCTTCTGTGTTCCTGAGGCTCTGCCTCCAGGGGCTTTGAGGAGATTGCTTCATTCTGGTCATTTCTAATTTCTCTACTTTAAATTTCACTTTTAATTCTGCTTTCTTGACACTCTGTGTGATTGAATATGTATAACTGCAGAATGAAAAGAAGGCAGCTTGAATAAGAAAGGATGAGATTGCCTCATGGCAGCTCTAAGCAGATGGCTAATGGGTTTTCATCAGCACCAACATCCCAATCAATGAAGGATATAGATTTAGCTCTTTAGAGGAGGTAAGACTTCCCTCAGTTCCCAATCTGTGTTGGCAATAAACACAAAAAACTTAGTGCTTACAAGGGTATTTGAAGGGTGAGTGTCTGGAACCCAAAGATGTCTCCTTCCTCTCCCTATGAGTACCATGTACCTACTAATAATTATCTCAAAAGTTAGCATCTTGATTCCCTAAATGGGTGTCACGCCTGAGTGGGACAGGACTCAGTTCCAGGCTGCTTGCCACCTCTTTAATCGAGTCTCTCAGTGCACCCAGAGCCTGATTGACATCCAGCAGCCGACCCCCAGAAATGAGGGACTGTTATCTGGGAATTCCAAAATTGAGAAGGGAGCCGTTAATGCAGCACCATTTAACCAGATCTCCAGGAACATAATGGAGAGCAAAGGCAATTAAGCAGGTCTTCTCCTCAGCCAGCTACTCTGGTTAGAATACAATCATCAGATGCTGCATCACATCATGAAAATCACTGCAATGTCTGATTTCTAGCCAAGTCAAGGGAAAATAGAGAGTTGGCTCAATAATTCCCCTCAGTTGCTAATCAGAAACTAACTTTAGAGAGGTGGGGATTGTAGATTATGAGAACCAGAGCAGAGCTGGGTTCTGGGGTTTCCTTATTATTTGCATTACAGTTGACAGCAGATAGAAGCCATTAGGGAGACAGCCGTGGATTGGAGAAGAATACAAGATTTGCAGTCAGACAGTCTGTGCCTGAATCTCACTGAACTTAACAACCTTTGTGATTTTGGCAACAGTCACCCAATTTCCTTGAACCCTTTGGAAGATAAGGCTTTTGGACTAAGTTGCTTCTACATTCCCTTCCAGTTCTAAATTTATGAATTTGATTGTTTTTCCTGAAGCAGTTAGGGTTGAGTGACTTGCCCAGGGTCACACAGCTAAGAAGTATTTAGTGTCTGAATCCAGATTTGAACAGAGGTCCTCTTGATTTCAGGGCTGGTGCTCTATCCACTACATCAACTAGCTACCCTATCTATTATCTTTTGATCTTAAAAGATAACAATTTATCTTAAGCCATCAATATGGTAAAGACATCTAGCTTTTATATAGCACTTGAAAGTTTGGAAAATCCTTTTCAGAGGCTGTTTCATTTTATCCTCACAAAAACTTGGGAGATAGGTATTATTTCACAAAATTTAGAAATTGAGGAAGAGTTTAAGTGAGCATTATAGAGGTTGTAAGTATCTAAAAATTCAGGTAATCCAGCCTGTAAGCCCAGCTCTCTCTATCCACCTAGCCACCTCACTCACAGACCCCATAAGAAGTACCTATTCCCTTTAATTTTTTCTCATCCCACCAAGTATCTATATAGAGGTGACCAAGTATTTTTGTTTATCACATGTTAATTCATTTTAGCTCCCCTATTATATGATGTTCTCCTTAGATAGGGATTCCTAACTCGGGGTCTATATATAGATTTTAGGGGAAACCATGAACCTGAATGGGAAAAAATTAAAATTTTTACTTTCACTAACCTATGATTTCTTTTATAATCCTAAGCATTTTATTCTTTGAGTTAAAAACAATATTCTGAAAAAGAATCCATAGGTTTCACCAGACCATACACGGGGTCCAGAACATACCAAAATGTTTTAAACAAAAAACTGTTCTAGAAAATAAGGACCATGTCTTTTCCTAAATGTGTATTTCAACACCTAGTCTAGGGCTATGTATATATTACTCTGTGTCTGCACTCAGGGTTGGTTTATGAAATCTTAAAGGGATCATTCCAGAAACTCTAATCTTTTCAGACCTTGCTTAGTTGTATAGTTGGTAGTAGTACTATGTTGGTACTATGGGCTAAGACTTTCTTTTGTTTAAAATGTGGGATATACCTGTAAACCATAAAAATCCAATTAAAAATACTTGAATAATTGAAGTTTAAAACATATAAACTTATACCAGATCATATAAACTTATACCAGATTGCTTGTTATTTTGGGGAAGCAAGAGGGAGAGAGGAAAAAAAATGGAAATCAAAATCTTATAAGAGCAAATGTTGAATACTATCTTTTCATGCAACTGGAAAAAAATGAAATATAATTATGTGAAGGGGGGAGAACACCAACATATAAAAGCATGAAAAGAATATAAAACACAACTTCCCCCTCCACAACCAGGAATTGAAGGAAAAACCTTACAGGCAGTAAGAGCACTGGAGATACTTCTGACAGCTTTCCTCCCCATCCCTCATCTTTTAATAATTCAAATTACCAGGCTTGCAGAACACTAGATATTGCTGAGCCAAGAAATAGATAAAATGAAAAATAATACACTGGGGGCACTGACCACGATAGCTGCAATGCCCACCCAAGTTCCCACGTTAGCTGGGCTGGTGAGACTGAGTTGTCCCTCCTTTTTTACTGACCCTCCCTGTGTGGGATGGCCAGCCCTATCCCAACCACTTGCTCTTTCCCAACAATTCCCTAGCTGCCTCCTCTTGGGTATGGCTTTCATTATAGCTTCTCCTTCAGCTTTGCTCTTCCCAAAGAATAGCTTTCCTATATGACTGGTGAGGGGGAGTGGGTGGGAGGGAAAGGGATAGAAAGAGAGAGGAAGAGAGAGGGAAAGAGAGAGAGAGAGGGAAAGAGAGAGAGAGGGAAAGAGAGAGAGAGAAAGAGAGAGAGACATAAATAGACACACAGAGAAGAGAGGGAGGAGAGAAGGAGGTAGGGAGGGAGAGAAAGAAAGAAAATTGTTAGAGGGGAGGGTATTGGTACCTATCCACCATTTTATAAGCCTTCTCTATTCTGCTTTCTTGGTAGATCTACAAGACAATCTTTCTCCTAAAAAGAAGGGTCCTCCAGTTCATGCAGGGACCATTGTGGGTATTGTACTGGCTGTTCTACTAGTTGCAGTCATTATCCTGGCTGGGATCTACATCAACACTCACCCCACTTCAAATGCTGCCTTATTCTTCATTGAGGTAAGTCTAGGATTTAACAGCAGGTTTAAAAAAGGTTAAAAAGCAGATATCAATATTCTGTTTGGGGACCAGAGAAGATAATACCATTCATACCTGATTTCTAGATCCCAGAACAACATTTGTTGTTAAAACAAAAATAAAAAACTTTTTATTTGTCATAGCACTGCATTGATTGCCAAACTAGATACCCAGTTATTTATGCTCTCAGGGTTTATCATCTAAGAATAATCAATGTGGTCAGCTCTTGCCATCCAGTAGGGCACTAAGAGAAGGAAGTAGGAAGTAGGAAATTGTCTCTCCCTTTAAAGTACACAGCTAGGTGTTCAAAAACAAGTTTTGGTTGATTTGGAAACATCAGCTGGGTAAGCAGCCAGGTGGTATGATGGACTTAGGGTTAGGAAGACATGATTCTTAGACTTAATATTTATGAGCTGTAAGAGTCCTGGACAAATCACTTAATCTCTCAGTTTTAGTTTCTTTACTGTAAAATGGGGTTTATAATAACATTTACCTCCCAGGATTATTGTCTTTCTTATTCCAAGTCTACTGCTCTATCCACCATGCCACCTGGAACTAGTACTTAAGTCCTATTGAAACAATAGATGAATGAATAGATAAATGAAAGAATGATTTATGTAGCTAGTAAGAGTCAAGTTGATTGGAATTTGAATTCAGATCTTCTTGCCTGTAAGCCTAACACTAATCTACTATGCCAGGTATAATAATAAATACATTCATAATAATACTGGTGATTATGCTGTTTTGTCATTCCAATGAACCTATGTATAGTGTAAGTTATAGCTCTGAAAAGTAATGTTCTATTCTTCATCACTTTGAACTACATAATTAATTCTTCTCTCTTTAGCTTCCTTTATTCAAACTAGACTTCTTGCTCAAAACAGCAAATGTGTAGACAACCTTAACTTCCAACAACCCCCTAAAAATAGCCAATTAACTCTCTCCATTACTAAAAAAACCTGGTTATTTCCTTCACCTTCATATGAACCTCTTTCCAGTTCTTATAAGTTGCCATTCTAATTTATTGAAGCAACATGGCAGAATGGATAGAATTCTGGATCTGGATTCAGGAAGACCTGAGTCCAAATTTTGCCTCAAACACTTACATGTATGACTGAGGGCAAGTCACATAACTTCTCTGAACCTCTGTTACTGCATCTATTAAATGTGAATAATAAAAGCACCTTCCTAATAAAGTAATTGTAAAGTCCAAATGAGATAATATATGTAAAGTGCTTCACAAACCTTTTTTATGAAGATAAATTTTTTTTCACTTAGTAGTGTTTCTTTGCAAACCTTAAAGCATTAATTAAATGTTAGCTATTATTAAATTAATTAAATGTGAGCTATTTTCTCATGCTCTTTTCAGGGCTTCTTAACCTGATGTCTATGAATTTTTTATTTTAATCTTTAGGTAACTATTTCAATTGTATTTCCTTTGAAGTGGAAAACTATGTGTTTTATTTTAAGCATTTAAAAATGTTAGTCTGAAAAAGAATGCATAAGTTTCACCAGACTGCCCCAGGGATTAAGAACTCCTGTTATAATAGGATAGTTCTCTTTGATAATTCCAAACATTCCCAATTCTTGTCTCATTTCTATGAGTCACCCTTTGCTCTTCCCACTATGATTGGATCTCTATATTCTATACCCAGACTTTGAATTTGTGTGTGTGTGTGTGTGTGTGTGTGTGTGTGTGTGTGTGTGTTTGTGTGTGTGTGTGTTTGACTCTACAGCGGAGACCTCATCACTGGCCAGCCATGAAATTTCGCAACAGAACCAGTCATGGGACCTACACGGAAGTTGAACCCTCAGGGCAAGAAAAAGAGGGATTCATGGAGGCCGAGCAGTGTTGAAAGCAGTGTTTTCTCCACTTCTTCTCTCCTCTTCCAACCAAAAACAAAGTTCCCAAACCCCAAACCATTGGTCTTGATTATGGAGTCTTTTCCATTTGATGAGTCCATTCTCTTGAGGATGGGAAGAAAGACCAATGAAACCTCAAAGCCAAGGTCAATATCGTTCCTCTTTTATTGAACTCCTTAACATATTCTGGGGCATGAAGGCAGGGCCAGAAAGGATTTAGCAGATCCACTTCATGACAGTCAAGTCATAGTGGCTGAAACAGGAAAGGATGTGTACTCCAGTCTATCTTGTAGGAGAATAATAATAGCCTGCCCTGGTTTTCCCTTGGTATCAATGATATATAGCAGTTCCCCCATCTGAGTCTTGAACTGTGTCAGTCTGCATCCATTCCTTCAGCTTCTTCCTGCATAGGAATGAAAAGGTTTGGGGACCCTGCAGAACCTTGCCTGGCCCATGCACTTGCCACAATATTACTAGGACTAACAGGTGCTGGGTGTCTACAATCCATAGACTTGAGAGCCGGTCCTCACAGCTATGGATCCAGCACCTAATCAGCTTCTTTGGGTCAGCCTGCCAGAAACCAGCATGCTCTCCTTCTGCTAAATCCAACCATTGCTGCACTTCAATGCTCTCACCAGACCACTGGAAATAAAGTACAATGTCAAATGAGGGCAAAATGATGAGGGAGGGCAAGACTTTTCTTAGAATTCCCATCCTGCCTGCCCAATTACTCCTTTCCAGAAAATTAGTTTGGAAAAGTTGGAAAAAGTTGTTTTTATAACACAACCCTTCCCACCTGCCCATTTCCTCCTCTGAAAAATCTACTTTTTGAGAGTGTGATGTGGCAGATATAGAACAATTAAGTTTAATGCTGTCTCAACTGCTTCCTAGTTTTGTGAACCTGAGGGAAATCATTTCAACTTTTGGGGCCTCAAATGAGGCCCAAGTTATAAAATGAGGACTAGACTTGATGACTTCTGTGGTCCCTATTAGCTCTGATTCTCTGATCTTATCCAACTCAATAAGCATTTTATTAAGTTTTTATTGGGACAGGGGAGTGGAGATATAAAAACCAAATGAAAAACAGGTAAACTCTGAGGGAACTTACCTTTTACTTGAGCAGGATACAACAAATAAGTATCTACAGTTATCTCTTCCACATCACCCATCAAGGTTTCCATATATCTTTGGTTGGCATTAGAAATTAAATGGGAATTTTGGAGGAGTTTTGTGGAAGCTGCAGACAACATGAGAAGGCCAGCAAATGACACAGAAAAAGTTCAGGAACTCAGAAATGCATAAAATGTATGTATAGTATTGTATAATATCAACATATTTTACTTTCTAATACCATCATAATTCATATTTCTTTTCTGGTATAGCGGGCCAAAAAGTTTTATGCAGATTTTCCAGATCACAGGAGTGCTGTGCCCCTGACCCCCTGTGATGTGGAAGGGATAATTGTACATGACAATTTGAGAAAGAAGAAGGCAGTAATGAAGAAGATGATTAAGAGAGGTTTTCTGCAGGAGATAAAGCATGAGCTTAAGTTTGAAGTTAGGATGCTAAGAGATGGAACCCAAAGTCATATTTTCCTGCTGGGGGCTATTTATGCTGAGGCCATCTCTGATGCAAATTTTATCCACTGACTTGCTTGGCTGCTGTTGCCAGGGATTCTATCCAAAGGCAAGCCCTAACTGATGTTTTCTTTCTCCTTAGTTGAATTCATGGAGCCATTAAAGATAAATATGGTGGCTAGATGTCTAGCCCCACCCTTACCTCCTTCCTATTGCTTGCTTCTTGAAATAAACTCTTCAGGGAATCTCTGCTAAATTCTTTTCAGATACTAAGATGCTGAAGTGGCTGGGGCCAAGGAGGCAGGATAATAGGGCACCATAGCTTGGTCTTTATCTCAGCAGGGGCAATTAGAGGTTAAATTGCTGCCTCACTTATGAAGACTTTCTCCTCCTTTTCTATAAATGTCTTATTAATGCTTTTTACTTTCAGTAATTACCTATTCTCCCAAACCTGACCCTAGTATCCCCTTTGTAAAGAAGCCCTTTAAGAAAAATGAATCAAGACATTGGTCATGACTGGCAACTTATGTATATCTCATTCTACATCTACATTCCTCCACCTCTCTGCTAAGAGAAAAGGATAATATCTTACCATCAATCCTCTGCAGTCATGATTTGTCATTTTTTTGATTAGACATAATATTGCTTTCTTTTTATCTTATAGTGGTCATTGTATTCTTGTTTCTGCTTACTTTAATGTGCATCAGTTCATATGAGTCTTTCCAAGTTTTTTTAAAAGAACTTTTCTAAAAATAACTTGACCTACAAAATTGATATAACTTTCCTGAGATAAATGAACTTTGAGAGAAGGTTGTTGGGGCAGTAATTCAGGCCCCAATTCAATCTGAAAGATAGTCTTAATTGAGGTAGTAATGCCCTCCTTGGAGGGTCAAGAATTATACTCACCATTCACCCAAATTCAGAGACAAGAAAAATTTGTCCAATTAATGTCAAAGTCTTCAATGTCCTTATGTTTTGTTTCATTATTATATCACAAAGGAAACAGTAAAAGCACTCTCATTCAGCTATGGATATGTGATCTTAACAATATGGCCATTTCCTCTAATGATAAAGATTTACTCCTATTCATATTTATCAATTATTTGGACCCTTGCTAGCACCTTCCTATAAGTTTATCACTGGTAATATACCCAATGCAACCAGTCTTCCTTATTTTCTGTTGAAGTTTGAGAACATCATGAGGTTCTGCAGGCTGTCCTTAGGATATGTCTCCCCCTTAACCTGACTGGCCATCTTTTTCAATTATGTATTTTTGCAGGGACATTATTTTTACAATTTCTTCTTATATCTTATCTGTGATGTATTGCAACTAACTTCCATCCACCATGAACCTCTCAGTTGCCTCTTGGGTAATCTTCACATATAGTTCTGAGAACGTGGTATTCCTTGACAGCAGCCATAGAATATCATTGGAAGAAAATAGGTCTTTAAATAAGATGGATCACTTTTTCAGGGTCAGTCTTAGAGTCACTAAAATAATTTTGCAATTTAACAACAATAAAAAAGAATTTTTCAATTTTCAGAAGGCAAGCTTGCCCAGTCTCCCACTTCTCATTTATGATCCTAGCTCATTATTCATTTGCAGAATCTTCTAAGATGTATGGGAGATGGGGACAAACCCAAACAACCATCCAAACAAAAACCTTATTGATATTTTTTCCAGTAGTTACATGATTTATTCTCAGTGAGGAAGCAATTGACAATTAAAAGAGGAAACGTGGCAGACTTTTGGTACTACTGCTTAATAAATAGAACAGTAGAGAGGGCAGAACTAGCTTACAAAAAAGTCAAGGAAAAAAGGCAACAGAGAAAGTTGAATGATTTTCAGGCTTCTAAAGAAGAAAAAAACCAAAAGTTAATTGGAAATTAAATAATCTAATCCTAAAGAATGAATGGGTGAAAGAGCAAATCATAGACACAATCAATAATTTCATTCAGGAGAATGACAACAATGAGACAACATACCAAAATTTGTGGGATGCAGCCAAAGCGGTTATAAGGGGTAATTTTATATCTCTAGATGCTTACTTGCATAAAATAGAGAAAGAGAAGATCAATGAATTGGGCTTACAATTTAAAAAGCTAGAAAAAGAGCAAATTAAAGAAAAAAAAAAGTAATGTCATTATTCATGAAAGGAACCACTGAGGCATTTCAAGTGATCTAATAGGAGGGCAGGGTTCCCTTAACTATTAAGTGATTCCCCTCCCCCCCAATGCCATACTACCAAGGCATTTGTGGCTACCTTGGAAGGTATGGAGATTTGATATGAGGACAGAAAAGTGACTTGTGATTTCTGCTGGAATCCCTGTTTGGTCCATACATCCTTCAGTAAACCTTTTCCCAATGTGAGCCCTTCTACTCTGAATTCTGTAAAGGTAAGAGCCTCAAGCTTTGGATTAATGAGTTGGTAGAGGCACTCTGCCAAATATACAGTTCCACAGTGGAATCAGGAGGTGTTTGACACCATCCACTACAGGTTAAGCAAAGCATCTGCCATGCATATGGTCAGAGAAAGCTGAGGTGTCGGGCAGCATGCCAGCCCCATCCATCTGCATTAATTAAAGAGAGGACAGAGGACATATTCATTCATGAAACCTATTACTGTGTGCCCAGCACAAAGGAGGTGATTGGGTGAACTGCCCATTTCCCAAACTACTATGACATCTTTAACAGGACTAAGTATTCTCCATTTTCCAAACCACTTCTGAGAGTTTGGCTTAGAGTGAGCCAACTGAATCAGGTACAAGGAGTAATTCAGGGGAGAATCACTGGCAATGTAGAAATTTGAGTTTTTATCCTTAATCTCAGAATAGTGATTGTTGGCAATCAGAAATGGCCAAAAATGCAAGGCTCTCTGAGGAAAGCAACCTGCAGCAGCTAGCTACCTGTAGTACAAAGGAAAGAGCTCTGGCTCAGTGAGAGGATCAGTTTTCAAATTCTGCCATTGATATTATCTGTGCAACCTTAAACAAACCACCACTCTTTCCTAGCCCTTGGTTTCCTTTTCTGTAAAATGGGGGGAGGAAGAAACTCTAAAGTCTCTTCTAATGGCATAATTCTCTGAACTAACAGCACCTTATTGATGACATTGTGATTCTGCTTTATTGAATAGTAACCAAAAGATTTTCAGCTTTTCTTTGTGGCTTTGTTTTATCTTTAAGCTTTCTCTTAAGACACAATCCCCCAAGTGTGTGAATCTAAGAAAATAAGATCATAGACTTAGAGCTAGAAGGAATATCAGAGATCATCTAGTCAAATATTTTCATTTTATAGATAAGGAAAGAGAGACCCAAAAAAGGCAGTCAGGCAGACAAGCGTTTATCAAACACTAGCTATCAATGTGTCAAGTAATAGAGATACAAATACACACTAAAAAAAAAAAAACCAACAGAGAAAGAAAATCACAGTTCAAGAAAACATAGATAGTAAGTAGCAGAGCCTGGGGCCTCTGGTGCCAGATCCAGTGTTCAATATGCACCATATCACATTCACCCTTAATAGATAGGATTTAAGGGTTGGTTGAGAGTGGTCAGAGAAGGGCAGGGGCTTTTTTCCCTCAGAAGTCAAATGAGTTTATTCCCCTTTATAAAGAATATTGGTTGAGTTACTTTTCCAAGGGGTTCAATGGGTATTTTCATGCTGGCCCCCGACTACAGGGTATTAAAAGTCAGTCACAGGAAATAAAGCATTAAAATTGAGACTTTTTTCTGTTATATAATAACCTGCTGCCCATAAGACCAAGAAATCCCAGGGAAACCTCTAATAGGAACTCATAAGAGAAAGGCCCTCCATTCTCAGAAACCCTTAAGAAATGAAGGTCAGTGCAGAGATAAAATCAGGTTATAAGCAATACTAGTCTCCTCTTAAAGGAAAAGGAGTAATGCATTCCTGAAGCTTGCTATCCCACTGTGAATTGTGAGCTGAGAACTAAAGATTCCTAAACAAAAGGAATTTAGAAAGAAGCTAATTAAGTCATCCTTTATAAGGGAGAGTCAAAATAGGTGGCTTGCCCCCTTTTCCCCCAACAGCCTCTAAAAGTTGTACATTATATAGGATTCAAAGAAAGAAGCAAAGAAATTGTAGTTGGTTGGCTAATACATAATAAGTTTTCCAAATAAGGCATTGTAGATTAATCAAACATCAAATGAGTTAATTAAAATGTACTACTCAGGAAACTAGAAATTAACTGGAACTACTAAACATCAATATTTGTGTCCCCTGGAATTTTCTGGGGTTGGTACAATCTGTGGTTCTAAGTTAAGTATTAAACTAATCTGATTTCTAAGCAATATGTATCTGGTTTCTTGTCATCCAAGGTTAGATTCAAATGATA
Source organism: Myrmecobius fasciatus (assembly GCA_023553655.1). NCBI lineage: Eukaryota > Metazoa > Chordata > Mammalia > Dasyuromorphia > Myrmecobiidae > Myrmecobius > Myrmecobius fasciatus. The sequence goes on from JAJPUD010003757.1 coordinate 167,146, forward strand.
AAATTAATATTGCCTACAATTCAATATTTAATAATTTTACCTAAAAAAATCAGTTTACTTGGGGGATATATCCAAAAATACCCCGAACTTCTGAGGTCAAATTATGGGCATAATTAAGTAAATGAGTGACTGACTGTAGCAATTTCTACCATGACTAAGCACTTCTTCAGCTTTCCAGTAAGGGCAGCTGTGGTTTCAGTTTTGATATCTTCAAAGCCTGATTTAAAAATTTATAAAGATTAAGCATCTTTTTTCAGGGGCATTTGGAGACAGACACCTTTGTAAATTGGTCTAGTTTTTTTTTTGTTTTTGTTTTTGTTTTGGATTTGTTTTTTTAAGTCCTGTTTAAAGGGACTGTGTAATATACATGTATATACTGTATAGTTCCAAGCTTTGGACTGGCCAGAGCTGTTAGCTGTACCTGGCTCTTTAAATCAAGAAAACAGAAAAATCTCTAGCCACCAGTCTTTGTAAGAACTGGGCCTCCACCACTTGACCATTGATTGAATTATTGGTGGGGAAAAGAACTTGAATTCCCAAAACTGGAAGAATCTGAGATTGGAAGGTCCCTTGTCATGAAGTGTCCTGGTTGACTGTGAATGGAATCCAGTGTTAACACTAAAAGAAATCATTGCCCATGGACAGCCTTCTTTTCCAAATAAAAATGTAAATGATTATGGATGTCATTCTGCTATTCTGTGCATTCTTGAGTCATTTTTTGGTCTCTTATATCCTTTCATTATCAAGTATTGGGCTTTGGGAAAAATTTAAGTCAATTTCTGGCTATTGATTACATATGGCTTATGCTAATCCCCCAGGACAGCAGTCTGGAAATGTACTGCTGTAATTTATTTGGGGGGGGGATGACTTATTGTTTCCTAGAAGTAATTTATGGATCCTATACCATTAAAAGGGATAAAATAAATCTGATTAAGTCCATGCTATTACTTTTTTTTTTAACTTTCTGTTACCTTCATTCTAAGAACTCCCCTCCCAGAAAAGGGGAGCTACTGTTCTGGACTTAACATTTACCAGGTAAAATCCTTGGAGAGCCTAACTCCAAAAAGAGAAGCCAAGCTTTTCACTATGGCTCTGGCTCATTATGCCCCAAGTCCAGAGTTTTAGGGGCAATCTCTTAAAACAAAGTTAAGTATAGCTTATATCTAGAGTCTCCCCAAAATAAGTTAACAGAATAACTTGTAGAAAGATACTCACTGTACAAAGTAGTACATATCAGGAATAGGACAGCTATTTTTTTCTCCACAAAAGAAAGACTTGAGAGACAAAGGTCTCATAGGTGGGTATTAATAAATATTAAAAACAGGAAACAATAATCCATTACTTCTATTATACTCTCTCCCAAGGAAGACTGATAAAACTATTAAACAAATATTGTATATTGATCATGGATCTAGACTGAGCAACTTCCAGAAGTAATCTGCCTCACTGAACCAGTCTAGTCTAGAAGCATCTAGTTATATTGGATATAGCTACATGCTTTTCAGCTATAGCATCACCCAGATGTATTCTGAAAAGAGTATTCTTGCAGTAAATACCTTCCATTAGGCAGCCAGCTCCTAGCATCTAAAACTTACAAAGTTAGTTTGGGAACCCGGGAAAGTAAGTCTAGAAATAACTGGTTCTGAGAATTAGTATTCGCTGACCAGGGAAAGAAAATCAAAATAGAAAAACCAAGTCTGGTTTCTGTATGGCCTAGTTAAGTTCATATTCATGTGCATGCAATCATCATTGTTTCTTGGCGTAGGAGGAAGGGGAAAAACCTTCTCCTTGACTTCTGGAAAACCAAAGGAGGGCTGGTGTTACATCTTAACAAAGAAACTGCATCAAAAAAGGCCCAAACCCATCTCTCTTCAATCCTCTGTAACCTTAAAAATGAGCAATTCTTCCAGGCTCAGTCACCAATTGTCTGATGCAATTTCCCTTCCCATCCCCATCATGGGAACCAAAGGACCATCCAGAAGTTGCTCTTGTGACCATCAGCAAGAAACTTGAGAATATTACTCAGAACCTGAGCTCATGATGAAGCCATGAGAAGTACTCCAGACCAAACATCTCCACTACATTTATATTTTTAAAGCAATTCAGTTCAGTTCAATAAGCAATTACTGAGAGTATTGTGTGCCAGCCATGGGTATACAGAGATAGACAATATCCTCCCTATCTTCAAGGAACTTAGAATTTTTTGGGGAAAAGTGCCCACTAATAAGAAAATATAAACTAAATACAATGTAATGTTGTATGGTGGCTTCACTACAAATGGAAGAATCAGGAAAAGTGTCTTGTAGAAAGGAGACCTTAAGTTGAGCCCTGAGGAGGTTCACTGGAAGCAAATACAGAGAAGGAAGATAAAATGCTGGGTGCTAGGAATAGTTAAGTAAGCCAATTTGGCTGGAACATAAAATCCCTAGAGTATGTGAAAAAGAATATTGAATAATCAGTCTGGAAAGATAGACTGGCACAACTAAACAATGTTTGGGTTAATCTGCTTCTTTGTTCAAGAAAATCTAGTTAAACAAACCCAAAGTAAGAGGAAAGTTTGCACTCTCCTGAGCCAAAATTATCTATTGCCAAATATCAGCCTTGGAACCAGTTGTAAATGGATATATTGCCTGCCACATAAAGAAATGGGAATTTATTGAATTAAGTATCTTCTTAGATATCATAGGAGAGACATATAACTACAGTTAATAATACTAAATACCAAATCGGCTTGGAGATTACCACCAAGAGGCATCTAGGTTCCAATGACCTTAGACTCTAGCTTTTGGTTAATTATACTCTAAGCTTACTACATAGCTCTACCAGAGGTGTAACAAGAATTTTTTCATCCATTGCACAAAAACATTTGTAGGAGGGAAGAGCAAAAACTGGGCAGAGGGCAGTTTGATGAAGCAGGAGGCCAGTAGGTGTGACAAAACAATGGACAGTCCACCTACAAGTGTGGGATTGACCCTGTACCTGTGAGGGGAATGAAGGAGAAAGAGGTCCCTGGGAGAGGAACACCTTAGCAATAAGACTCTGTGCAGAACACCCTGTATCCTTGTTGCTTGAGGGAGGCTGGTTGCGGGCCACAGGAATGATAAGAATGGCAGATCTGGACTGCCAGCTGGAGGAAACGTGTCCCATCTCAAATGCAAGGTAAGAAAAAGGTAAAGTCATGACATTCTGGTTACAACTCTGATGTCCATCTCAAGGGCAAGAAACTTAACCAACAACCATGTCTTTATCATCTCATTTCACCACACCAGCCACCACAGAAAAATTTTAAAAATGTTCTCCATAAAGCCTCACACACATACGCAAAAGAAATTATGTCAGTATATTATTAATCTTGAATGAAAGACAATGACTTCATTCACAATGTGGTCAGAGTGGAGAAAGCAACTCTTAATTTAGATGATAGGATCCTAGATATAGTTAAATTTGACCTGGTAGAGCTCCCCAAAATTATATGCGTGATAATTTTACCAATATTCATAACATATTTTTATATTTTGTATAGAGAAATAGCAGATTTGTGTCTTCATTTCAGTACAAAATTAAATGTAGTAGAGGGGCAAAAACACATGAGAGAAATGAGCCATTGAACTTCCTTCTTAGAATCCTAATGTCTTAGGGATGAATTCATTCTCCTAGGGTCTTTACATTCATAAATTCCTATTACTTCATCAAGAAGCAGCATGGTGTAATGGAAAGAGAGTTGTTTTTGACGTCAGGAAAACCTGGATTCAAGTCCCACCTCAGATTCAGACTGACTGTGTGAGCTTGGATAAGTGACTTGACCTCTCAGGGCCCTATATCTTTCATTGTCCTGATCTATGTCTGGTCCCAGATAGCTCTGGAGGGGAAAGTGAGACCTTGCACAGCCCTCCCTCACTTAAATCCAATTCACTTGCATGTCATAGCATCACCTCCTTGATGTGCACTTGGAGACAAAGAATCTTAAAGCCCATTTTGTCCTCATTTTGTAGTGAAACTGATGCAATAGGACCTCATCAAAACTAGTACCCAGGAAGTTTGTGACTTGCCTAAGGTTCACACATCTAATAAACTTCAGAGGAAACTTATTAGACTATTTAAATCCAGTTTGTCTCCAGAGTCTTGTACCCCGGTTCATTAATTTAATTAATCAAAGAAACTTAGCTTCCCCCTAAATCTTAGTTCTTATTTCTTCTATATGCCACATTCTCCAGATACCTACTTCCCACTGATGCTTACTACCTCCAAAACTAGAAGGTATCTTGGATATCATTTTATAACTTTTAGAATAGTTGCATAAAGGAGAAACCTGAGCTCAGAGAATCAAAGCAATTTACTAAAAATCACCACAAATCATAGCCAGGATAAGATTAGCACCTGTGGGGTTTCTCACTCCTACCAGTCCAGAGCTTTCCCTCTATCCCCATATCTTCCCCTAATCCTCTATAGCCTTTCAACTAATCCAGCAAAGGTTTTTTTCTTTCTAAATCATGGACTGTTTCAATAGTATGCTGGTAAATAATTTAGAAATTTTTGGGGAAATGTATGCAGGAAACACTTTAAGTTTAATATGTATAATTTGTATTTTCTCTATCACTTCCTTAAGTCTAGACAATCAACAAAACAGTAAGTCAAGCTCCCTATCTCTGATTTCCAAAGTGCAAATACTCACACTGAAAATTCTATAACGTACTCACAGGAGCCAGTTTCAACTAGCATACCCCTGCCAGTTGCTTTCACTATCAGGAGAAACACTATTAGATTTTTCTTGGCTTAAAATAATTTTTCTTCTAATAATTTTTTTTACTATCAAAAGTCTTATATTCCAACAGGGAGACAATATCTACATGTATAAATATTTAATGAATAAATAAATATGAATAACTTGGGGCAGGAAAAGGGATGATCCTTTCTATCACTACAGGCTGGTATGGGGTATAGTGGATAGAGAACTGAACTGAGAGTTAGAAAGACCTGAATTTGCATTTGGCCTCAGATAATTCTTAGCTCTGCCAGTGAACCTCTGTCTGCCTCAATTTTTTCAACTATAAAACATATTATAATAGTACTTACCTCTCAAGGTTGTTGTGAGAATCAAATGAGTTAATATTTGTAAAATATTTAGCACAGTACCTAGCACATAGTAGGTACTATAAATGCTTATGCTCTACCCTCCTTTCCTACTGATTAATTTCCCTGATTCATTCTCAACTCAAATTCTAAGGTAATCAAGGAGTATGTTCTGATATCTCAACATAACTGTTAAAAATACATCTTTCCCATTAATTAAACAATTAGCTCTAAACCCTCACCCCAGTTTATTATTTTAATAAACTGGAAAAAAATATTGCTCATCTCTGTTTATATTAAACTCCCTAATCTCCAAGATTTAAATAAATACTAAGGTTACTATCTACACTTTTTATTAACAGCATGATAAACAAAACAAAGACAAATAATTATTTACAATAAATCAACTGTGAGAAAGATCATACCACAAGTCCCTTTTTTTTCTTTTTTTTTGCTTTTTGCTGAGGCAATTAAGGTTAAGTGATTTGCTCAGGGTCACACAGCTAGGGAATGTTAAGTGTCTGAGACCAGATTTGAATTCAGGTCTTCCTGACTTCAGGGCTGATGCTCTATCCACTGCACCACCTAGCTGCCCCTCATAAGTCACTTTTAAACATTGCAGCTACTTTCATGTCAATTCTGGAAATAAAGCACTACAATTCAGTTATCTCAGGATACCAATTGCCAAGAATCCTCTTTCTTAATAAGATAAGGTTCAACCTAATTCTTTCAAGAAATAATTTCTTGGTCCTTTGTCTTTATCCTCTCTTCAGTCATCACCAGCAGAGATGTGCTGGTAAATGTTGAACAATCAGTTCTCTGGGAGAAAATGTATGCACTACACACTTTTAAGTTTAATCTGCACTATTAACTTTTCCTCTGTTACTTTCTTAAGTCTGGATAATCAACAGAATAATAAATCAAGCACTGATGTGCAGCAAATTTTGCCAATTTCCAAAGTGTAAATGTTCACATGAAAAATTTAACAATCAGCTCTCATGAACCAGCTTGACCTGGCTCCAGCACATCCCTTAACAATTTCTCCAGAATGGCAATTAAACTCCTAATTTCCTTCTAGAATAACAGTTAGACCATCTCTCCACAATTTTTAATGACACAGTAATGATTTTTAGAGTCTGTGGGAAAAATTATTGAAGCTGGTTAGTTTGTTTTGTTTTGTGAGGTATTTGGAATTAAATGACTTGCCCACAGTCACACAGCTAGATTTGAATTCAGGTTCTTCTGACATTAGGGCCATTACTCTATCCACTCTACCATCTACCTGCCCGTGATGTTATATTTAGAATAAATACAAAGTAGTTAAATGCAAATGAAAGATGGCACTAGCAATTGAGGGAAGGGAATAAGGAAAGGATTCATATAAATCTTTCCCACTTATTAAACAATTAGCTCTGAGCACTCACCCCACTTTGTTAATTTAATAAATTGGAGAAACAGTTTTACATAACATTTGCTCATCTCTGTTTGTATTAAACTTTAGTACACAGTACTACTGTTGAGGAGAGTAGATCTACATTTATATAAAATCTGGCAACTGTAGAGGATGTTCCAGAGTAAAGAGAAATTTGAGATAGAGAGACCAATCAAAAGGCCATTGAAATAGACAAGGCAGGAGGTAATAAGGACCTGTATTAAAATGATGGCTTTGTATAGAGAAAGGCCCAGGGGAAAGGGATGCTATGGAGATTAGCAATTGATTAGATGTGTGAGTAAAGTGAGAGTGAGAACCTGGAAGACTGGCAGAATGATGGTGCCTTCAATAAAAATGTGAAAGTAAGGTGAGTTTGAGAGGAAAGAGAATTCTGTTTTGTATATGTTGAATTTGAAATGCCTATGGGACATAGGCAGAGTTTAAAATGTTCAATAGTCAGTTGATAATGTGGTATTGGCACTCAGGAGAGTAACTAGAGCTGGATATAGAAATCACTGATTCATTTGCATAAAGATGATCATTAAACCCATGGAATTAATAAAGTCACCAAGAGAGATCGTGTAGAAAGATAAGAGGGCACATGATGGATCCTTGTGAAATACCCATAGTCAAGAACCATGATATGGAGGATGAACCTAGCAAAGGAATAGTTAGACAGTAGAGGAGACTCTAGTATAACAAAAACCTAATATGAACATATATTCAAAACTATTTGTAATGAAAATACACTTAAATAACTAACAGGTTCCTCATGGTCAAATCCAAGATGGCAGACCCAACACTCTCCTCAATTCTCACAAATTCCCATCCAAACAATATTAGAATAAAGCCTCAAAAATAATTCTAGAGTGACAGAAACAACAGAAAGATGGGAATAACATAATTTTCCACCACAAGACAATTTAAAATGTCTCACTGGGGTGAGACCCGGGAAGAACTGAAAACTGACCCAAAGTACTACCTTTAAAAACAGCAGCATGAAAAACCTGAAACTTGGGACAGTGCCTCCTGTACCCCAGGAGCACTTTGACATAAAGGTCAAAGGCAAAAAATAGACTGGAAAAATGAACAAACCATAACAAAAATAATACCTGATTTTGCTCTGGTGACAGGAAAGGTAAAACACAAAATCAGAACAACAAAATCAAATTAACATTACATGCAAAGCCTCAAGAAAAATGTGAATTAGGCCCAGGTCCTGGAAGAATTCAAAAAGGACTTTTTAAATCAAACAAGGGGGGGGCGCAGCTAGATGGCATCTAGATGGCGTAGTGGATAGAGCACCAGCCCTGAAGTCAGGAGGACCTGAGTTCAAATTTGGTCTCAGACACTTAACATTGCCTAGCTGTGTGACCCTGAGCAAGTCACTTAACCTCAATTGCCTCAGCAAAAAAGCAAAAAAAAAATATCAAACAAGAGGAAAAATAGGAGGAAAAATTGGAAAAAGAAATGAGTGATGCAAAAAAAAAACATAAAAAAAGAATCAACAACTTGGTACAGATGATATTAAAAAAAACACTAAATAATGTATACCTTAAAAGGCAGAATTGGTTAAATGGGGAGGGGAGAAGATTTATAAAAATTCACTGAAGAAACTAATTTCTTAAAAATTCAAATTGGACAAGTGTCTACTAATGACCATGAGACATCAATAAACAATAAAGCAAATTCAAAAGAATAAAAAAAAATAAAAGAAAATGTAAGCTATTTCACTGGGGGAAAAAAAAACTGACCTGGAAAATAGATCCAGGAGAGATAATTTAAGAATATTTGGAATATCTGAGAGTTATGATGAGAAAGGAGGCTAGGCATTTCTATTTCAAGAAATTATTAAGAAAAACTGTCCTGATAACCTAGAACCAGAAGGTAAAATAGACATTAAAAGAATCCACTGATCATCTCCTGAAAGACACCCCCAGAATGAAAACTCCCAGGAATAATAGAACCAAATTCCAGAGTTCCTGGGTCAAGGAGAAATCTTGCAAGCTGCTAGAAGGAAATAATTCAAATATCATAAAGCCATAGTCAGGATAATGCAAGATTTAGCAGCTTCTATATTAAAGAAGCAGAGAATTTGGACTATGATATTCTGGAAAGCAAAGATGCTAGGAATACAACCAAGAATCACTATCCAGCAAAATAAAGTATAATGCTACAGAAGTGAAATGGATATTTAATGAAATAGAGAGCTTTCAAACACTCCTGATGAAAAGACCAGAGCTGAATGGAAAATTTGACTTTCAAAATACAAGAAAAATAAAAATGAAAAGGCAACCAGGAAAGAGAAATCATAAAGGATTGAATAAGGTTAAACTGTGCATATTCCTACATGGGAAGATGATACTTATAATTCCTAAGAACATTCTCATTGTTAAGGCAGTTAGAAGGAGTATACATAGGCAGAAGTCATAAGTATGAGTTGATTATGATAGGACAATATCCAAAATCCCCCCAAAAATTAAGGGGTAAGAAAAAGGGATGCATTGGGAGAAGGGGGAGAATAGAATGGCATAAATTACCTCACATAAAAGAGGCATGGATGAGCTTTTACAATACAGGGAGGAAAGAAGATGGATGGACACACTTGAACCTTATTTTCATCATAATTGGCTCAAAGAGGGAATAATATGCACACATGGTTGAGTATTGAAATCTAGTTTATACTACAAGGAAGTAGGAGGGGAGAGGGTAAAAGAATTGGGGCTGATGGAATAGAGGGTATGGGGGAGGCAGTAGTCAGAAGCAAACACTTCTAAGGAGGGACAGAGTGAAAGAAGAAAGTATATGGGGAATAGGGGTGAATAAAGCAGGATGGATGGAAATATAGTTAGAAATCACAACTGAATGTGAAAAGGATAAACTCATCCATATTATAGCAGATAGCAGAGTAAATTAAAAAACATATCCCTACAATATGTTGTTTATAAGAAACACACTTGAAGCAGAGGCATACACAAAGTAAAGGTAAGAGAATGGAGCAAGATCTATTATGCTTCAGTTTAAATTCTAAAACGGTGGTAATCATGATCTCAGACAAAGCAAAAACAAAAATAGATCCAACTAAAAGAGGAAAAAAACCCAGGAAACTACATTTTACTGAAGGATCCCATAGACAATGAAGTAATATCAATGCTAAACATATATGCATCAAAGAGTAGAGCATCCAAATTTTTAAAGGAAAAGTTAAATGAATTACAAAAGGAAATAGACAATAAAATTATATTAGTGGGAGGGAGACCTCAACTTTTCCCATGCAGAACTAATGAATCTAATAATAATGTTGATAAAACAAAAAAGAAGTTTAAAAAGATGAATAGAATTTTTAAAAAGGTTAAATATAATAACTTTCTGGGGAAAAAATTCAATTGAGTATAGAAAGAAAAATACTCCTTTTCTCAGTGGTACATGGTATACATAAAAAAATTGGCCATGTTTTAAGGAAGGCATGAAAACTCACAACCAAATTCAAAAAACCCAGAAATATTAAATGCATTTTTTTCAGATCACAACATAATAAAAATTACATTCAAAAATTACAGTACTTTAAAAATTAATTGGAAACTAAATAATCTAATTCAATTGAATGAATGGGTCCAAGAACAAATCACAGGAACAATCAAAACTTTCACTAAAGAGAGTAACAACAATGAGATAACATACCAAAATTTATGGGATGCAGCCAAAGAAGTACTGAGGGAGAAATTCATCTCTAAATGTTTACATCAATCAAATAGGGAAAGGAGTAGCTAGATGTTGCAGTAGATAGAGCATCATCCCTGGAGTCAGGAGGACCTGAGTTCAAATCCAGCCTCAGACACTTAACACTTCCTAGCTGGGTGACCCTGGGCAAGTCACTTAATCCTAATTACCTCACAAAAACAAAACAAAAAAACAGGGAAAGAACAGATCAATGAATCGATAAAACTAAAAAACAAACAAACAAACAAAAAAACCTAGAAAAAGAAAAGATTTAAATCCCCCCAATTAAAAACCAAACTGGAAATCCTGAAAGTCAGAGGAGAAATTGATAAAGTATGAAACCATTGAAGTAGTAAATAAAACTAGAAGCTAAGTTTAGGAAGAAAAAACCCACAATAAATAGATAAACCATGATTTGATTTTTTAAGAGAATAAAACCAAATTACCAGTATCAAAAATGAAAAAGTGACTTTATCATGAACAAAGATGAAATTAAAACAATTATTAGGAACTATTTTGCCCAATTATATGCCAATAAACATAACAACCTAAGGGAAATGGATGAATATTTATGAAGATATAAATTGCCCAGTTTGACAGAAGAGGAAATAGAATATTTAAATCACCCCATCTTAGTAAAGAAAATTGAATAAAGCATGCATAATCTCCCTAAGAAAAAAATCACTGGAACCAAATGAATTCACAAGTACATTTTAATAACAATTAATTCCAATACCATATAAACTATTTGGAAAAATAGGCAAAGAAAAAGTCCTATCAAATTTATTTTATAGCACAAATATGATGTTGATACTTAAACCAAGAAGATCAAAAACAGAGAAAGAAAATTATAGACCAATTTCCATAGTGAATATTGAATCACAAATTTTAAATAAAATACTAGAAAGGAGATTACAGATATCAAAAGGAGTTCACTATGACTAGGAGGAATTTATACCAGTAACTAATAGCCATATCAACATATTCATTAGCCCCTCTATTTCCCCTCCCAATCTCTCTTTCATGCCAAATTCCATCATACCAGATACTTCAACAAACATTTAAGTTCCTACTGTGTGTCAGGAATTGGACTAAGCAGTAGGAACACAAAGACAAAAAATGAAAAAAACTCCAATATTCAAGGAACTTTTAAGGTAATGTACAGATATAGAATTTTATACTTATATAAGTTTAATAAATATGTGTGTATATGTATGCATGTATATATATACATATGTGTGTATGAATATAAGTTCTTTGTTTAGAATTATACCTGTGTGTATATATGTATGTATGTATGTGTGTATGCATGTATGTATGTATAATGCCAGGCAAAGAACGTATTATTTTTGAAGTAGTTCTTAAACAAGAGTATGACAGAAAGGGAATTAACTTTAACTTCTATAGGCAAGTTCCATGAACTTAGACCATTGATAGGTCAATATCAGAGAAATCTGTACTTTCCTCAGAATGAGTAATTCCCAATGTGGGAATTCCTTTCACCCATCCATCTGATTTAAGGTATAAGTCCCAGTGAATTGGGCAGCTAGGTGGCACAGAGGATAGAGCACCAGGTGTGGAGTCAGGAAGACTCATCTAACTGAGTTCAAATATGTCCTCAAATATGGGTCACAAAGAGTCACACAAGACTGCAATAACGAATAACAACAATCAAGTCTAAGGCAGGAAAGATCTGTCTGATCATGTTACCCTGCCTTATCCTTAATCAATTCCAATGGCTCCATGTTGCCTTCAGGATCAGATATTTGTCTTTTAAAGCATACTGGCTACTCCTACTGTCCCTCCTATCTGAAATTTTCTCCTTTCTCACCTTTGCTTCCTAGCTTCCTTCAGGTCTCAGCTTAAGTTTTACCTTCTGCAGGAAGTTTTTCCTGCTCCCCATTAATGATACTGTCTTTCCTCTGGGATTATCCCTTAATTATTTTTTCTATACCCCATATGTACATAGTTGTTGGCATGTTGTCTCCCCTTTTAAACAATAAGCCTTTGAGAGCAGAAACTGTCTTTTTTATGAATACTTTTTATTTGCAAAACATATGTATGGTTAATTCCTAAACATTAATCCTTACAAAGCTTTCTGTTACAAATTTTCCCCCCTACTCCCCACCCCTCCCCTAGATGGCAGGATATCCACTACATGATAATGATGTTAGAATACTTAAGAAATCAAATATATGTATAGTTATTGCCATACATCATTTTTTTGTGCAGGAGAAATCATATCTACAAGAAAGAATAATCCAATAAAGGAAATACAATGCAAGCAAACCTCAATAGAGAACAGGAAAATGTTATGTTGTGGTCCACATTTCACATCCCTCTCTCTGGGTGTATATGGCTTTCTTCACTGAACAACTGGAACTGGTTTGAAGCATTTCATTGTTGAAGAGAGTCATGTCCCTTAGAACTGATCCTCATATACTCTTGTTGCTGTGTATAGTGATCTCCTGGTTCTGCTCATTTCACTGAGCATCAGTTTATGCAAGTCTCTCCAGGCCTCTCTGAAATCGTCCTGCTGGTCGTTTCTTACAGAGCAATAATATTCCATAACATTCATATACCATAACTTATTCAGCTCTCCAATTGATGGGCATCCATTCAGTTTCCAGTTTCTAGCCACTACAAAAAGGGCTGCCACAAACATTTTTGCACATGTGGGGCCCTTTCCCTCCTTTAACATCTCTTTGGGATATAAGCCCAATAGAAACACTGCTGGGTCAAAGGGTATGCACAGTTTGATAACTTTTTGAGCATAG
>JAJPUD010003757.1:190144-204950 GCA_023553655.1 Myrmecobius fasciatus
GGTTCACAATCTATCCCCCTCAAAAGGCAGACCCTCCAAACCACCTGCACACAATCAGGACAAATTGTTCCAAGAGGCTCGCAGAAGACTCCCAGGTGTGTGAAAAGCACAACGCTCCCACTCCTGTTCTGACTCCTGTTCCAGCTCCCTGCTCCAGCTCCCTGCCCCGGTCTCCCTGCGCTGCAGTCTGGGTTCAGCAGGCCACCCCCTGCCCCATTAAAACAGACCTGTTTTGAGGTTCCTCCAGAGTATCTTCTTCTAGAATCGCGTTGCTCTCCGGATATTGTGGATTTTTTTGCTTCAGAATCAGTCTAGAGGCTTCATATTTTGTTGGTTTGAGGGGAGGTTAGAGGAGGTTACAGAGAATCCTGTCTGATCTCCGCCACCATGGCTCCACCCCCGGAAGGAAAGGTCAGTTTCTGACATTTTCTTGGCAGATAGATTCCCAAATATTTTATGCTATCATCCGTTATTCTGAATGGAATTTCTTTTTCTCTCTCTTGCTGCTGAACTTTGTTGGTAATATATAAGAATGCTGATGATTTATGTGGATTTATTTTGAATCTTGCAACTTTACTAAAGTTGTGAATTGTTTCTAGTAGTTTTTTAGTTGAGTCTCTAGGGTTCTCTAAGTATACCATCATGTCATCTGCAAAGAGTGATAATTTGGTTTCTTCATTACCTACTCTAATTCCTTTTATCTCCTTTTCTTCTCTTATTGCCAAAGCTAACATTCCTAATACAATATTAAATAGTAATGGTGACAGTGGGCAGCCTTGTTTCACTCCTGATCTTATTGGGAATGGTTCTAGTTTGTCTCCATTACATATGATGCTTGCTGATGGTTTTAAGTAGATGCTATTAATCATTTTAAGGAAAAGCCCATTTATTCCTATACTCTCTGGTGTTTTTAGTAGGAATGGGTGTTGGATTTTATCAAATGCTTTTTCTGCATCTATGGAGATAATCATATGGTTTTTGTTAGTTTGGTTATTAATACAATTGATTATGCTGATAGTTTTGCAGGAACTGTCTTTTACCTTTGCTTGTGTCCTTAGCATTTAGCACTGATATATAGTAGGTGCTTAATAAATGCTTATTGATTCACTGACCAATGGTGGGGGAAAGGGGGAAAGGAAAGAAGCCAAGAAAGCATCTGCATATATCTAGAAAATAGAATTTAGAGCTGGAAAGCTTGCTTCACCTTAGTGATCATAAGATGTGAAGTTGAAAATGACTTTCTAAAAACTATCTAATCTAACCTCACTTGTAGATGAAGAAACTGAGGACCAAAGAAGGAAAGTGACTATGATAAAGCTGTAGAATCAGAATTCAAACTAACTTGGATTCAAACTTAGGCTAGCATTTATTTTATATATATGTATGTGTATGTGTGTATATATATATATATATATGTACATATATATATACACACATACACATACATATCTATAAACATATGTGGTATATATTGCTAGTATAATATATATATGATGTCATTTTATCCTCACAATAACCTTTGAAAGTAGGTGCTATTATGATGCCCATTTTATAGATGAAAAAACTGAGGCAGACAGAAGTTAAGGGTTTTACTTACAAAAGCAAAAAGTTTGAGGTCAAATCTGAACACAGCATTCCAGATCTAACATTCTATTTACTGCACCACCTTAGCTACTAATGACTCCAAATCCAGGGCTTTCTATCTCTAAATGCAGGACCCTTGCCATAAATACTAGGCTGCAATTCGTTGTTCTGAAGGAGAGAAGCTCTAAATATAGAGCCTTATTCACTTTTATCTTTCAGCATTCCTCTGTTAAAAACAACAAATAAACACTAACTCATTCTTATATTTTTTAGAACTTAGAGTACAAGGGAAGGCTCTTCCAGAATTTCTTCTCCAAAAATCAAACAGTGGAGAATTTCCCAATGACTCATTTTAAAGGAGGAAGGTTTCAGTATTACATGTTGATTGTCTTCTAAGTAGGTCAGACCAGAAATTGGATTTTTCCCCCTTTTTCTTAAGCTCAATTACATTAATTGTTGCTCTCACTGTTTTGAAAAAGAATATGTTAAGGGGTAACAAAAGGCAGGTGATTTTGGTGTTTATAAAAATCTGGGCAGCAGTAAGCCCTGAAAAACTCTTCTCCATGAGTTTTTATGCAAGTCTCTCCTCAAAAAAGGAGATAAAAAAACTCATTATCTTTTCTCCAAAATATATCCTTCTGAAATTTTCTGTTACTGCAGAAGACATTACCAACCTTCCAGTCACTCGGGTGTACAACCTTAGTGACATCCTCAAATTGCTCATTCTCATCTCATCTTCCTCCTCTCTATTCATACCACTAGTTCAGGTTCTAACCATCTCTTGCCTCAGTTATTGAAATAGCCTTCTTATTGTTCCTCCTGTGTCTCCATTCCAAACCACACACCACACAGCGCCAAAATTATTTGCCTAAAGCATAAGTGTGATCATGACACTTTCCCTCCCCATTCTCCCAGTAAATTCCAGGGACTCTTTAGAGCCTCTATGATCAAATATAAAATCCTCCACTCCACATTTCAATCTCTTCACAGCCTTTTTCCTTCATTCTTTCCTATTCTTTTTACACAATACTCAGGGGTGTGCAAGAGCCCCCTAAAACCAACTTCAGAGAAAGCTGATTGTTAAATTTTCTTTTTTTTTTCTTTTTGCTGAGGCAATTGAGGTTAAGTGACTTACACAGGATCACACAGCTAGAGAATGTTAAGTGTTTGAGACCAGATTTGAACCCAGGTCCTCCTGACTTCAGGGCTGGTGCTCTATCCACTGCACCACCTAGCTGCCCCTGATTGTTAAATTTTCAATGTGAACAATTATACCTTGGAAATCAGCAAATGGTACAAATAAGGATTTGACTTATTATTTTGTTACTTGTCTAAACTTAAAAGTGCTGGAGAAAATATTAATACAAATTAAACTTGAAAGTGTTTTATAGGTACCTCTCTCCTCCTATCCTAAACCAAACCCTTACTACAGAGCTGGTTGTTAAACATTCACTCTGGCACACCCCTGTCATCCCTTTTTGAATAATAAAATCCAGCTATACTGGTCTATTCGTTGAATTCATTGTTCTGGTCTATTCATGGTTTTCTCTCTCCCATCTTTGTACATTTGCACTGACTATATACTATGCCTGAAATGAGTGCCCTCCTGAAATGTGTACCTCTTGAAATCTATGGTTTCCTTGATTGAATCTTGAAAGACTTGGCTTAAGAACTTTCACCTGCATAAAATTTTTCTTGATCCATGACTCCCTTTCCAAAGCTACGTTGTGTATTAATTTTGTAGATATTACAAATATGCTTATAAACAGCATATTCCAAAAGCCTTAATTTAATTTTAAGTTATTCAAGCTTAATAAGTTTAAGTTATCAAAGTGCTGTAAGGAAAATTCTTCATTTAGGCCTTCACCCTGATTAATGAGGCAAAATTCAGGACAAAGGGAATTTAAAAGATTTTGTTATAAGTTTATCAAGGTAGCAATTCATTGACAGGCTGATCATTGAAAATCAGTAATGGCTTCAAGGTGGGAATAGCTTGTATAGGTAACTTTAAGATAATCCAGCAAAAGAGGCAGGGTCCTCATGATGTGATTGTGTTGAGGTTGGGAAGGGGGACCCCAAAAATCCCAGACCAGTGTTGTGAGGTGTCTCAAAAGAATTTGCAGGCTTTTCTTGCCATCTAGGGGAGGGAGTGGGGGGAAGGAAGAGAAAATTTGAAACACAAGGTTATGCAAGAGTTGATGTTGAAAAATTTTCCATGCATATGCTTTGCAAATAAAAAACTTTAATAAAAAAAGTTGATGTTGAAAAATTATCCATGCATATGTTTTGAAAATAGAAAGCTTTAAAAAAAAAGAATTTGCAGGCTTGAACCCTTCTCCTAGTCAAGGGACAAAATTTTATTGAAAGTAATGTACGTCATTACTAAGTAGACTGAATTCTAAGGGAATCCAATAAAGAAACAGCTTTCAATCATAGATATGTTAATTCTATGACCCAAGGGTAAGTTGAGAGAATAATCTCCAGATAAATTGAGGGGGGTCTTCGAAATTTGATTTTTGCTGACCAAATCATTAGTCAGCAATGAACTGAGTCTTATTCACTATTGTCTCAGGAGTTGGATCTGTGAGAGTTTCCTGAGGCCAGAAACTATTTGGCTAAGCAGTGATCAGAATCAGATAGATTGGGAGTTTCCTGAATCGGACTCCCAAACCAGAAGTTTTTAGGGTTTCATATTATATCAATTGATATAGACACCTGATGATAGTAGCCACCAAAAGTTGGGGTTCGGTCATGTGAAGAATTCACAATGGCCATTCTCTTTGGCAAAAGGTAGATTTATTTAAGGGAATAGGTTATAGACAAAATAAGAGATACAATAGACACTAGGAATGGCCAGTATGAAATAGGGTTGGGAGAACATAGAAAGAGGTTTTAATAATTAATGACAGAAAGGGCAAGAGAAAGGAAACACCCCATGAGGTTGGAGCATGTCCTTAGCTGGCAGACCAAATCCCGAAAGGGACTTTAGCGCTCCAAAAGAACTAGCTGTAAGGAGAAGTGGGATCAGGAACATAGTGGGATTAGGAGAAATAATTGTGACTTGAGGGAGGGGTAAAGGGAAAGACACCATGAGGCAGTGGTGGACTGATCCAAAGGCAGTGGTCCATAAGTTGTTTTCTAGGAAAAATTTAACCTCAGGGACTTGATATAATTTAGATTTCTGACTGGATTATCACCGGAGGGTTGGAACCACAGAACTAAACTGATTTCAATTATCAGAGTTTCTTCCTGCCTGCCCCAGGCAATAATTTTTATCAATTCTTTGATTACTCTCTGCCAACCATACCCACCATTCAGAACCTCATCATTTGTATCTCAGTTCTTTCCCAAGGTGGCAAGAATTTTCCAATTTTGTGACAAAAAGATAATACAGAAGGATAATACACCACTGTTTGATAAGCAGAACTGGGAATAATGGGTGAGTCAGTATAACTTTCAACAAAATCTTAAAACTGGATTAAGACTTCTGAAACACACTGATGTTTTTGATGTTGTCCCATTAGAACCTAAGTTCCTTGAGGGTAGAGACTGGTTCATTTTCTTTTTTGTATCCCTAATGCTTAATATAGTGTCTAGCACATAGTAAGTACTTATTAAATGCCTGTTGGGTGATAGATATTCTTCCAAAAGTATGGAATACAAAGGAAAAATAAAGATTTAGTGCAAGCTTGCTGCATTCTGACAGGCTACAGATATACTGGCTTCTTCCTCTGACCTGCTGATGGAAAATAACTTTAATCACTCCATGCAAGGCTAACAAAGTACCTCTAATCCTGAGTCTCTATGGAGAGTCCCCATCCTGCTTTAAGAAAAGAAAGAGGAAAACAAAACCTCTAGCCTATACCCTAGTAGTGAACTCAAGAGTATTTTCCATTGACACAGGATATTTCCCCCTCCCCCCCAAAAATGTCTCAAAAATACATCTCATTGTATAGCAAAAGATCATGAATTAACTCAACCCTCAACTTGCAAATAGATGGCTCAGAGAGACCCCTGAACTGCAAGAAAAGCGCATATGATGAAATGAAAGCCAAGAGCTTCCAAAAAAGCCAAAAGGATGGCTTTTTAAAAAGGAAGCCCCGAAGTCAGCTCTGATTATTCTTTATAACCTGGATTCCTTAGTTTGATCATAACTCAAGATCATTAAACAGAAAGGTAAATGAAGACTAAAGAGTGTGATAAGTAGGAGCATAATGTAATTAAGTGATAAAAAAAAAGTTCAGGAAAATTTTCACTTTCCTTTTTTTAAAAGGCTCTTGTAGTCTCCTTTATAAAAATCTCTGCAAAACTAAGGGAATTTGTAAGTCCTTCTCTAAAAACAAGATTTTTTTTCCCTCAGTTCTACCACAGGCAATCTTGCTTAGTGAAGGTAACACCCCCCCCCTTTAATGTCTTTATCAAGGGAGCTTCATTTAAGGGTCCTCTGGGAGGTGTGGACAATCTTTTCTTGTCAATAATGTGTCCTTTCCAAGTCAATCAAGAAAAATTTGTTCACACTCTGTAAAGAGATCACTTGGCAAGTTTATAATTAGTTTAACATCTCATCAGTTGGCACTTTTCTTTCTCTGATTAGATCCTCAGCTGGAGTGTTGGATAGAGACCAACTTCCTTACCCTAGAAATGCCTAATACCATATAGTATAGTTCTCTTCCTTCCAAGTAGGAACATGGATTGACAAGTAAGAGTTAGAAGAGCTTAAATTTCTACAGGTTTTTGCTCCAGTCAAATTTACTTCTTAAAAGTAATTCAAAGACCTTAGTATCAGTTTAACTTAGACAGAGATCCTTAAAATAAAACCCTAGAACAGGACCATAGAGATGATAAAGCCCAACCCCTATTTCACAGAAAAGAAAACTGAGTCCTAGAGAGGAAGTCTCTTGTTCAAGGTCACACAGTGAGTTATCAGCAGACCCAGGATTTTTGAACCCAGATCTCCTGAACCCTACATGAAGGACAATGCTATGGATATAGTGACATCAAATCACTTTTGGGAAAGAACAATACCTGTTAAAAAGCTATAAACCTCAGTCAATATTTTAAACTGAAGAATGGACTTAACAAATGGAAAAAGTAGAGACTTTCTAAAGAACATTTAAAAGGAAGTGAAATATCCTCATCCACCCTTGTTGGGTCTTTGCAAGACATTCATCAGTTTACCCAGCAAGTCTTTACCAAGCACCTACTCTGTATTCAGCATTGCATACAGATATTATGAGAACTACAGAGATGCACTTACTCTTAGTGATTTATAATCTAGTTAGGAGACAAGACTAAAACACTGAATTAGAGAACAGGTCAGTTTCTCAATGCTAAATTGGATTATACACAACAACCTCCCATAACATCATTAATAACTTCCACGAAAACACAAAATTGAATGAAGCTTTATAAGGGCAATTAGTTCAGATAATTAGACCAATGCTATTTACAGCAGAGTTTTGTAATGTTGTCATGGTTTTGGGTTAAAATGTATTAAGGCATGAACAGAACTAGAAAAACAGTTTACATGAATAGTATAAAGAAAAATCACTTTCAAAGGTTTAACAACTCTGATCAATTCAATAAATCACATGATTCCAAAAGACTGATAATGATAATGATAATATTCTAACCACTTCCTCACAGGGAGGTAATAGACACAAGATGATGCAGAAATGGACATACAATTTTGGATTTGGCCACTCTGGACTATGTGTATGTGTTATAAAGAGTTCTTTCTTTCTTTTTCTTTCTTCCCTCTTTTCCTTTCTTCCTTCCTTTCTCCTTTCCTTTTCTCTCTCTTTCATTTTCCTCCTTCCTTCCTTCTTTTCTGTTTTTCAGTTTTTAGTGGAGAGGGGACAGATGGAGGGAGCAAGGTTAGGAATAATGATTCCTCCAAAAAAAGAAAGAATAATTAAAACTTTTTTTTTTAAATATGTAGGGAAACAAGTTCAGAAGGAGGCACAGATAAGCAGTACAGTGTCAAAAGTAACATATAGAATTTATTACACACTTTAAAAAATCAAACAGCATAAAATAGAGAATTACAGTTTTATATACAATACTTTTTTGTATATTGCTTTGTATAGTAAAATGCTCTTTTTTGGTATTTAAATTTAGTATGTTTTTTTTATTAAATAAAAGGCATTAAGACAACGTGATATAATGGAAATAAAGCTTGATTTGGATTCAGAGAATATGGATTTTAATGCCCTCTCTACCACTTAATACCTGTGTGACTACTCATTTGCCCTCTCTGGGCCTTAGTTTACTCATCTGTAAAAAGAGATAGATGGTATGTCAGATTGCTTTCTGTCTTGAGGAAGGAAGAGATAAAGGACAGAGGGAAAAAACAGATTTGGAACTCAAAATTTTACAAAGGTGAATTTTGAAAACTATTTGTACATATAATTGGAAAAATAAAATATTATTGAAGAAAAATTGAAAAAGGAGGAGAGGGTAAAGACAGACAGACAGAAACAGAGACAGAGACACAGAGAGAAGTAGACCAGATAAAGTTTAAGTCCTTTCCAACTCTAAATCTTAGGATCCTCAGATATTGTAGCCAAATATTTGTCACATCATGTAATGTCTGAGTACTTTTTTAGAAAGATCATAGATTTGGTACTAGAAGGAACCTTAGAGATAATCAAAAATTATTTTCTAGATAAAGAAATTTGAAGCCCAGAGAGATGAAATGATACATAGAATCAGAATTTGAAAGTCTATCCTCTGATTCCTTATTCAGTACACTTTCCACTGGTCCATTTTATGGTTGGTTTTTTGGTTTTTGTTTTTTTTTCCCCTGAGGCAATTGGGGTTAAGTGACTTGCCCAGGGTCACACAGCTAGGGAATGTTAAGTGTCTGAGACCAGATTTGAACTCAGGTCCTCCTGATTTGAGGGCTAGTGCTCTATCCACTGCACCACCTAGCTGTCCCCTTCTCCCCCATTTTGTGGTTTGTAGTAATAGTCTCTAAACTATCCTGAGCATTCACTCTTGACAGTGAAAAAAAATTGAGGATGCAAATCAATATGTGTATATTTACAAATCCACATATGTACTGCTGTATCATTAATTATTCAAATTATACAAAACAATGTATTTTAAAAGGATGGACAAAATATGAAACAATGTTGGATTCTTGAATCAACAGGGAGTCACTAGAGCTTATCTAATGGAGGAGCAACATTGCCATACCTAAACATTAGGAAAATCATTTGGCAGCTATGTAAGGAGATTGACTGGCAAGGCGAGAGACTGGAGGCAGGGAGAGCAATTAGGAGGCTATTGCAGTAGTCCAGGTGAGAAGCAGTGAAGGTCTGCAGTAAGATGGTAACTATATGAGTAGAAAAGAGAAGAGTAGAAAAGATAGGTAGGGTAAGGGAGCATAAGAAGGCAAAGATAAGCCAGAGATTGTGAACCTGGGTTGAATGGAAGGATGAAGGGAGTCTGGAGAGAAAAGGGAAATAGAACAAGGAAAGGTTTGGGGAAGAAAAGACCATGAGGAGATCTGCATCTGCCCAGGCCTTTTCACCCTGTGCGACTCACTCTGTCTCATCCAAAATAAAAAAAGGTTGGGCAGCTAGGTGGCGCAGTGGATAGAGCACCAGCCCTGAAGTCAGGAGGACCTGAGTTCAAATCTGGTCTCAGACACGTAACAGCTGTGTGACCCTGGGCAAGTCACTTAACCCCAATTGCCTCAGCAAAAAAAAAAAAATAAATAAAAAAATAAAAAAAGGTTTTTTTCTTATAGGGCTCTTTCCTGGAAAGCAGAGCCCACCTTGTATCCCAAAAAGATCACAAAAAGGTAAAAGGACCCATAGGTGCAAAAATGTTTGTAGTAGCCCTTTTTGTAATGACAAAGAACCGGACACTGAGTGGAAGCCCAGCAGTTGGGGAATGGCTAAATAAGTTATGGTATATGAATGTTATGGAATATTATTGTTCTATAAGAAATGACCAGCAGGATGATTTCAGGAAGACCTGGAGAAACTTACATGAACTGATACTAAGTGAAGTGAGTGGAACTAAGAGAACATTGTACATAGCAACAACAAGTTTAAGTGATCAACTGTGATGGACATGGTTCTCTTCAACAATGAGGTGATTCAGGTCAATTCCAACAGACTTATGAGGGAGAGAGCCATCTGTCTGCAGAAAGAGAATTGTGGGGGCTGAATGTGGATCGCAACATATGTTTTCACCTTTTTTGTTATTTTCTTGCTTTCTCCCCCATTTTTTCCCTTTTTGATCTTATTTGTCTTGTGCAGCATGATAAATGTGGAAGTATGTTTAGAAGAATTATACCTATTTAACCTATCCTGTCTAGGGGAAGAGAGTGGAGAAGAGAAAAATTTGGAACACAAGGTTTTGCAAGAGTGACAGTTGAAAATTATCTGTACATATGTTTTGAAAATAAAAAAGCTTTAATAAAAATATTTTTAAAAACATTTTTTGTTAAAAAAGAAAAGAAAACAGAGCTCACTCTCTGAGGGACTTAGTCATAAGGCAATCATGGGGTCAAGTAGTATTTCCAACATATATGTTGGAAAGGACAGAATTTTCACAATAGCACATGCACAGCTAATGTTATAGACTTGGGGTATAGGTTAGGTTATAACTGCCCTGACAGCCAAAGACCTGGACCAGAAGGGAGAAGTTTTATAATTTGTCTAGTGAGAGAAAGAGACAGAATTGGAGAGGGATCTGGAAGGAATATGAGCAAGTTAAGTGACATAATGAACAGAGCAGTGAGACTGGAATTAAGAAAAGCTGAATTCAAATCTGACCTTAGATACATCCTACCTTGTGATCCTGGCCAAAGCAGTTAGTCTTATTTACCTTAGTTTCCTAATCTATAAAATAAACTGGAGGAGGAAATAGCAAACTACTCCAACATCTCTGCCAGAAAACCACAAATGGAGTCGCAAAGAGTAGAACACGATTGAAATGACTGAATGACAACTGGAAAGAAAGGGTAGCTATGGTTGTGTTAGAAATAAACCTCATGACTGGGTATTGAGCAAAGGGTACAATATGATTCATCTTCCGGTCCTCTGAATAGTTGGCTAGACCTTGGAGAATGGGTGAGATTTGGTGAGGAGAGAGAAGGGCATTATAGAGAAAGGGGACAGCATCAATGTTTACACCATTTTTCTGGGGGAAACAAAGACTTTGATAAGAGTTTGTGTCTAATTTGAAGGACAGAAGCACTGGCAATCCAAACACTGAATAAAGCCTCCATATCTAGCAAACCCCAGCAATCTTGTTTCTGAGTCACTTAGGGCTGGATTGATTGTCTTCTGTCAATGTACTGAGCCAGGTAAGTCTTGCATGCCTAGTGTGAACTGACTAGATTACAAGGCTTTGCTGTTGCAGCTGCAGGAAAGTGCCTAAATTCCCATTCATCAAGAAGCCTCCCACCGTTTGAAAGGATAATTATCTCCATGCTGCTCTGACAGGTTCCCATCTGTTTAAGGCTGAACACTGTTTTTAAAAGCTCCAGAAAAGGAGACTCGCTAGTGACGCTTTGATGGGCTCACTCAGTTACAGAGGGGAAGAGATGGAGATAAAAATCAGATAAAGAGGTGGAGAGTAGAGGAGAGAGACAGAGGCAGAAAAAGATGTGAGAGAGTAGGGGACAGAAGGAAGAAAGAGAAGTGGAGAGAGAGTGAGAGAAGAGAAAAGGGAGAGAGGGAGAGAGAAATAAGAAAGAGTGGGGAGAGAGAGAGGGAAGAGAAACAGAGACAGAGAAAGACGGGCAGGGAGAGAAGGAGGAGAGGAAGAAAGGAAAGGGAAAGAGAAAGGGAGGAAAGGGAAGGAAGAGGAGATTGAGAAGGGGAGGGGAAGAAAAAAAGAGAGCAGAATGGGCAGAGAGAGAGAGGGATAGAGGAAGAAAAAGAAGAAAGGGAAAAGAGGGAGAAGGGGAGCAGAAATGGAAAGGCAGAAAAAAGAGGGAGAAAGAGGAAGAATTTGAGATGTTAAATTCCTTGTGATCTTACTCTTCATTACAACACATACTTCTCTGTGAAGGTGGTGGGGATTTCTTACCTGCTGAAGAATGAAAATATTCTCAGGTATGCTACCTCTTGTTCTGAAACATCCTATGAAATGTTATTTGTCTATAAAAGTTGGAATTCCTATAGGGAGGATGATGAGAGAACAGAATTAAAATACACACACCTTCTTTATAGTTTGCTTCAGTTGACCAACTCTGTGTCTTTCCCTTTCTGTCATAGCTCACAATGCAATGACAACAGAGCTTGAAAAACAGAAACTGTCCCCTTACAGGGATCAAAACCTTTCTAATTCTCTGCTTCTACTTTTCTCTCTACCCCCATCCATTTTGCTGTGTGTTTTTTTTTTAACAAAGTGAAATGTCCTGCAAAAATCCAAATAAATGCATATTGAGAAAGGAAAAAAAAAGAATGAATGCAATATTTGTAACTGTAGTTTGAAGCTCCAGTTCATTTTCAGATACTGACATGATTGCCAACACACTACTAATTACTAATTCTCATATTAGTTGTCCCCCATGGTAATCTCTTAAAATATCTCCCAGTACTCTGAATTTTCTTTTACATTCATTCTAACTTTCAATTACAGGATAGACAAAAGCATAAATTTAGAGCTTCCAGAGAATTTAAAGGCTAGTATTTGTATCCTCTATTGAGAGGCTATAAGCTCATCTATCACAGGAACCTTGTGGAAAAAGTACTGAATTTGAAGTCAGAAGATTTGGGTTCCTATGATAGCTTCACTATTTATTAGCTTGTGTAACCCTGGTCCAGGATTTGTCCCATATAATCTTTGTTGTTGTTCAATTGTCTTCAATTGTATCCAAAACTTTGTGATGTGTGCTTTTCTTGACAAAGATACTGGAGGGATTTACCATTTCCTTCTACAACTCATTTTACATTCAGGGAAACTGAGGCAAATGACTTAAAGTCATTTAGAGGCAAATAGGGGTAAGTGACTTGTCTAGGAGTGTCTGAGGCCAGATTTTAATTCAGGAAGATGAGTCTTCCTGACTCCAAAGCTGGTAGCTGTCCTTATATGACCATAATTACCCTTTTTCTTCAACACTCTCCCATTCCACCCCCTTTCCCCACTATGCAACCTCCACCTCCCCCTTTCTGATCCAAGTCTTATTGTGTCTGGGTAGTTATAACTTAACTAATAGGAGGCACTCATAGTATCAGCTGCACAAGTATCCTTGGGAAAATATCCTTTCCCCCAGCATTCTCGTTCCCTGTCCCCCCCAAATCTCTCCCTAGCTGCCATTTGCTCTAGGCAATGACCAGCTAATAAGAGCTCTGCTGTCTCTGTCTCCCTTTCTTTTGGGGTTGGACAGAGTGAATCACACAAAATGAACAGGTATTACTGGATATAGAATTCACCACATTATCTTTCTTCTTTTTTCACAACCCTTTTCCTTTCCAGAGTACCGCCATCCTTCCAGTCACCCTGATTCCTAACCTTAGTGTTAACTTCAACTCCCCACCCACTTATCCAATCAGTTGCCAGATATCTTGTCCTTTCTATCTCCAGAACACTTCCTGCATCTATTCCTTCTCTCTGCTCACAGTCTCCATCCTCATCCACTATCTCCAGGACTACTGGCAACAGCCTCTTAATTGTCACCTCAGCCTCAAGTCTCTTGCTTCTCCAATCCCTTCCCACACACAGCTGCTAAAGTGGTTTTCCTCACACATGAGTCCAATCATGTAACTCAATAAATTCTAATGGCTTTCTATTGAATCTAGGATCAAATATTCTTTCATATTTAACTTATTCTTTTTTTTTAAATTGCCCTTTAATATGATTTGTAATGTAAATGGTGATTAGTACCACAACACGTGCATATAATTTTTAAACAAGTAAATATATGTATAGGGAATATGCGTGCTTAGTAATTAGGTGACACAGTAGATGGAATGCCAGGTTTAGAGTAAAAAAGACTCATCTTCCTGAGTTCAAATCTAGCCTCAGATACTTTCTAACTGTGAGACCTTAGGTAATTTTCTCATCTGTAAAATGAGCAGGAGACAGAAAAGGCAAACCACTAGCTGTGTGATTCTAGGTAAGTCACCTACCTCTGTTTGCCTCAATTTCTTCATCTATAAAATGAGCTGGAGAAGGAAATGGCAAACCCTTCTAGTATCTTTATCAAGAAATCCCCGAATAAGTTCAGAAAGAGTAAGAAATGATTGAAAAATGACTAAATGAGAACAAAAGCATCTAGGAAGTCTGCACAGAAAATTTAGTTGACCCTAAATTCGTGCTTGATCTCAAAGGAAAAGGACACTCTTAACAGACAGAAATAAGAGATGTGAAGGACAATATGAGCCAGGGCACCAGAAGTGCAAAATCAGAAATCAAGGTAGCTCAGTTTGGTTAGAAAATAGGATGTCCAAAGGATAGCTGGTATGGTAGAGAGAGTCCTGGATTGGCCATCAGGAAGATTTGAATCCAAATCCCAGTTCAGCTTAGAAGTGTGATCCCTGGGCAAATTCACTTAATATATCTGGACCTCAGTTTCCTTATCTGTAAAATGAGGGCATTGGACTGGATGATACCTAAGGTCCTTTCTCATTCTCATTCTAGGGGCCCAGATAAGATGGGAAAGTCAAATTGGAGATGAAATGTAGAGGTTCTTGAATGTTCCAACTGAGGGGCTTGTTCTCAGATCAACAGGAAATAGGGAATTGCTGAAGGATAATTTCTGAAAATTAGATCAGCCTGCTTTGAGGAATGACCCACCCTTCCAGGCTACCCACGCTAACAGCTAGCTACCAACTCATGTGGGAAACCCAGGGGAAATGGCCTTGGGCTGATCATATGGATATTCTCATCCAAGCCAGAACACCACACCCTGTGTTTTCACTTGCTGCCATGGAAGCCTACAGTTTAGTTTCTACAGTTCAGGTTCCAATCTACTGAAAAGCCCATTCTGTACTAAGGGCATGAGGAGGAGGGATTATTTTCCAGGGTGTATCACAAAATCAGTTAGCTCTGAAGACTTTGCCCAACTGGGAAGACTTTCAATCCTGTCTCTGTGTGTTTATTGGTCTAAGACAAGCCTAGCTAATTTGGAGACAGCTATCACCAGACTGGCCACAGTGTCATAAATTTTCAGCCACAGCACTCCCTCCCTACCCCAAGTCATTGGAAAGCTGTGACTTATCACATAGAAGAAGTCTCTACACCAAATAAATCA
>JAJPUD010003757.1:204960-230250 GCA_023553655.1 Myrmecobius fasciatus
GAAGGAAGGAAGGAAGGAAGGAAGGAAGGAAGGAAGGAAGGAAGGAAAGAAGGGAAGGAAGGAAAGGAGGGAAGGAAAGATAGAGACTGAATGGAAATCAACACATCACTTTCCTGTTCAGTAAACTTCAGTGGCTCCAATTACCTCTAGTATCAAATTTAAAATGCTTTGTTTGGCCATTAAAGCCCTTTACTGCCAGGTTCCTTCCAATATCTTTTCACTTTAGTCTTTCCCCCATACTCTATGATCCAGCCACATGATCTTGCTATTCTTCAGATATCATACTATATTTCCTGTCTTTTTCATTGACTGGTCTCCCCATCCTCCTCTTACTCCATTCCCCATCCCAGAATGCTCTTCTTCCTTATATCTGGCTCCTGACTCCTCTGGCCTTCTTCAAGACCCAGCTCAAATCCCCTTTTACAAGCTTTTCTCAGTCCCCTCCTCAGCTTCTTTCCATCCCTTACCCCTGTCTCTCTGTTCTTCTATCTGTCTGTCTGTCTCTCTGTCTCTCTCTGTGTGTCTCTGTCTCTGTCTCTGTCTCTCTCTCTGTCTCTTTCTCTCTCTGTCTCTGTCTCTTTGTCTGTCTCTCTGTCTCTGTCTCTGTTTCTATCTGTCTCTGTGTCACTCTCTCTCTACTACTGCCTTCTCTCTAAATTTACCTTTCGATAGCGCTGTATCTAGATTGGATGTATATATTTGATTGCATATTGTGTTCCCATTTAACAACAAAGCAGAGACTGTATTTTTACCTATATTTGTTTCCCTAGTGCTTACTGTACTGCCAGGCACATAAGAAAGTGAATAACAAATGCTTTGTTGATGAACTGATACCTATGTACCCCAGTCCGAACCTTCAAGTTTAATCTTGTAGGTTGATTGCCTAATCGTACTTCTTTGCTTATACCTAGAATTTCTTCTGGGAACCTCAAAATATAGACCATATCTCAACAGATGTGGGTAAAAGGGTCCCTTGTTTTTCTACAAACTTTCAAAATAACAACAGCTATTAGATACAGGCCAGCCTTTATTTCACTACAGAAATGCAAAGTAACATAAAGGACCCACAGGAGCCCAAAACTAATTGATATAATTCTCTTCCTCTTTCTGTTGTTTCACCTTTCATTCCAGGGACCTGAATAGGCTTCCAGCTTTACAACATTACTCTAAGTGTTTAGACTCCTTATAGAAGAAAGATGTACTTGAAGTTGCTGGAGACATGACACTCCTGACTCCAAGTGAATCCCATGTTAAAGACAACTAGAGAAGAACCAAAGCACTGAAATCTGACTCTGATGTCTCATTGCAGTGGGAAGGCAATCCTGGATCCTCAAAGACTATGTCCATTGAACCACAAACTCTGGGAGATTCTAAGTAAGTTGGAAAAAACTTTGAATAGAGACTTAGTACTGGACTATGAGACTATGTTCTCCAAGGCCCAGCCTGCCTAAGTGCAAGGAAGTTTCACCCCAGAAGGTCAATGACTGAGTGATGGATAACTCATGTGGTCCATCTGCCAAGAAATGAAGAGTTAGCAATGTAGATGAGGGGCAAATCAACACTACTGGAAGCCTAGATCCTTCAAATAAGTCATCCCCAAGCATCTGCTGAAGTTTTGTACAAAGAACTATGGTGGATCCTTTTAGAAAAGACGAAGAAGTATAAGAGCTAGTATTTGCCCTTTGGGAGCTTACAGTCTGCCTGGAGAATTTGACTTCTCAACATTTAAAAAAAATACTCCAAGGCTGCCAACTGAATGGTACTGGCAATACACACTATTGTTCAAAGGAAGGAAAAATGGACTCCAGCTGGAATGGTCAGGGAAACTTTCACAGAAGAGACAAAGTGAAGCTGATTCTTTAAAAAAAAAGGCAGAATTTTAATAAGCACAGAGGAAAGAGGGCATCACAGGTCTGGGAAATAGCATATCTACTGTATATTTTGTCTGGTGCTCTCTAACATCAACTATTACATGCAAAGAAAATCATAGTGTTGAATGAAATTCAAGGTAGAGAATAATATGTTCCAAATGTATTTATTTTATTTCCAAGGTAGGTGTGATAAACAATCATAATAGCTAGCATTTACATAGTGCTTCAAGGTTTACAATGTGTTTTACAAATATTATTTCATTTAATCTTTCCAATCCTGGAAGGGAGGTCCCCATTTAATAGATGGGGAAACTGAGGCAGTCAGAAGCAAAATGTCACAAAGTTATTAAATAATGAAGGCTAGATTTGAACTTGAGTTTTCCTGTTTCCAGGTTCAGCTTTCTATCTGCCCAAGTGTTAAAAGAGTGTTAAAGAATGGAAACGGCTAAGAATCAACTGGTAAATGGCTAAACAAGCTGTAATATATGATCATGATGGAATATTATTGTGCTATAAGAAATGATAAGCTGGATGATGTCAGAAAAACCTGGACTTAGATCATCATCAGTCCATACTGATACAAAGTGAAGTAAGCAGAATCAGGACAATGTTGTACACAGTAAATCAATTTAACAAATTAATTAACAAATTAAATTAATTTGTGATTAGCAGACCTCAGCATTATATTGACAATCCCAAAAAGATTCATGTTGAAACATACTATCCATTTCCAGAGAAAGAACTGGTCCTGTCTGAAACCTGCTATTTCCTCTTTTTTTGTTTCTTTTCTTCTTTCCTTCCTTTTTAAAAGTTCTCTCTCAAGCTAATAATCTGAGATAGCAAACACTAGTGTCATCTATATACCACATGCTAAGATTCTGTTATATATACATCTGGAATAAAGATTGTTGTAATTTATAGAAAATTCCGGGTCAAAAGAAAGGGGTAGATATTTTCAAGTTATTTTTTAAATGTTTTATTTATGTTTTTTTAAATCTTGCTATCACTTCCTAATCTCTAACCTCCCCTTCCCCACTATCACCACCACAGATTTCTCCCTCATAACAATGTACAGGTAAGCTAATAGACCTACATATTGTCCATGAATGAAAGAATATGCCCCATCCTATACCTATAATCTGTCCCCTCTCTGTATAGAGGCAGATGTTCTCTGAAGTCAAGATTCTTCACTGAATTGATCAGACCTTAGGTATCTCCAAAACCATTTCAAATCTCTGAAAATGGTTCTAGCTATAAAAATTATTTTTTCAGTATAGCTTAAAAGGCACATTCATTTAAACTACAGGATTCTTTTGGTTTGTAAGAGACCTCTAGTGGTTTCTTTAGTTTTTATTTTTTGCTTTTTGGGTTGGTTTGTTTTTGCTGTACAAGTTCCATTGTCCTTTTATAGGAGAATAAATTTAAATTCTGGAGTCCCAAATGAAAACTTTAGTCAAAGGTCTCTAATTCTTTATAATTTGAAAAATAAATATATCTCTAATGGAAAGTTCCCTGCTTCATGCAAGGAACATTTGGGTGGTAATCCTACCCGTGTTCATTAATTAGAGCCAAAGATACTCTATTTAGTCTTGTTCTTGAGTAACATCACTGAGGTAGATTGCACAACTTCCTCTGGCAATATGTTCTTTTTTTCTAGACTTGACAGTTTGGGTTTTGTTTGCCTGTACTATTTAACTTAATTTGTTCAGAATGTAGCTGAGACTGAAAACTAGTCACTTTCAAATTAGAAACCACTTATACTCCAAGTCAAAATTAGCTATTCTGGTGTCTGGGACAAGGATTGAAAAATGTACCTTGGGAAGCATCAAGCAAGACACATTCAGAGCAACTTGTAAAAATAAATTCAGGAAGGAAATTCTACTTTTCACTGTGGCCTGCCCCAGTGCCCGTGACCATGTTCTGTCTTATGTCATGCCCTGCCTTTACATCACCTATGAATTCCACTAGTTTCTAATGTTGTGGCTTGGCAGGTCAGATAGCCTAGCGGAGCTCGGAGATGAGACTGAAATCTTTGACTGAAGACCCTGGTAAAGCCCTCTGAGACTTGCACTGAGCTCATGTGGATTTCATGGGCAGCCTGGTAGATGGTCAAGTAGCTGGCACCTCTCTCCATTATCAGAGGCCTCTTGATTACAAAGCGTGGGCAAAAGCAGATCATCTGAGCCCTGGAGCAGAGCCTGCTGGATGTGGGGTGGGGGGAGGAGGGAAAGGGAGAGAGAGAAATGAAGAACAATCAATCTTCCTCACCAGCCTATGGAAAACATGGACTTTTTTTTCCCTTTACCCTTGGCCCACCCCTTCTATCCCAGGGGATGCAATACTGCAGTTTGAGGAAAAATCGATTGTGTTAATACAACTCAGCTACTGGCAAAAGCTGGTGAAAATCACTTTGTGAGCCTGGGCATGGTACCAGCCTTGCTGGATCTCCTGGGTTACTTATAGTACAGCAAAATCAGAATCCCTTCTTTGTAAGGAGAAATTTAAAGAAAAAAAGGAAAAGAAGAGAAAAAAGGAAGAGAGAGAAAGAGGGAGGGAGAGGAAGAGAGGGAAGGAGAGAAAAAGAGAGAGAAAAGAAAGAAGAAAGAAAAGAAGGAAGGAAGGAAAGAAAGAAAGAAAAGAGAGAAAGGGAGGGAGGGAGGAAGGAAGGAAGGAAGAAAGGAAGGAAGGAAGAAAGGAAGGAAGGAAGGAAGAAAAGAAAACATCTTTAAAAAAAAAAGAAAAGAAAATTCAATTGAGCAGGGAATTGGTAGAAAGGAGGGATTGGAGAAAAATCAAACTCCCTGGCATAGAATCCCATGGACAGAGACTCAAAATACTATGAAACCACTAGTAGGGTGGCCACTGCTAGATCAGCCCAAGCCGAGGAGTAATTCATCTGGGATGCTATCACCTAGAAGGCAAGTGCATGGGATTGGGAGGGTTAGGCTTGAACAGAGCATAACTTACATAGGATGCTGCCACAGAAGTTTCCTCTTTATGTAAGGAGAGGGAAACAACGAGGAAGTATCATCTAATAACATCGTATTTTAAATAATTATCTTTCTTAGATGCTAACATCAATTATTTCTACCTCTGAATTACTTCTAGACTAAGAAGTAGGAAAAGTAGAGCGTTAACTTTTTCAGAGCATTATCAACAGCATGTTTGAAAGGGGCCCCAGTGACTCAAAGGCCCATTCACTTAGAGTTAAGTAATCCAACCCAAAGCTGTATCTTCTGGAAACATTTGGCCCTAGTGAAAGCAGTTTTCAAAAATAGTTGCTTAATATGTTTTTTGTTTATTTACCAAACTCCAATGTGTCAGCCAGAATCTGTCTAGCATTGGCCTGTGGGTAGATAGATATGTAGTTTTTTGTTTGTTTTTCATTTTTTGGCATGGAGTCTATTCATTCAGGCCTAGCTGGTCACTACTATGCTTCTGTAGCTGCTAAAACATGCATACATCTCCCAAAAATTTTTAAAAAGCATTTGCCAAATTCTTACCCACCCACCAAAGTTAGGAAAGCACATTTGCTTAAAAAATTAAAATAAAATAAAAATTCTAGCCTGTAGCTCTTGGATATTGGTTTCCCAGTATACTAATAGGACTGAATGGCTCTATACCTTTTCTTTTAGTATAATCAGGTAAATAAGAAAAGAGCTCATCCTAGTGTTCCAGGAGTATAGAGGAATCCCATATAAATTTGGAAAGCACAATTCCCAAGGCTTACCACCAATCTTTCTACTTAATAATAATAGAACCTATCTCACAGTCCCAACTCTGAGAACTGAATGAGATATTGCATACAGAAAGCATTTTGCAACCTTCATGTGTTACATAAATGACAGTTATTCTTATTATTACTATATAAATGTTTTATATTACTATTACCAGTAATGGTATTGGACACATGGATTATTACTATAAATTAAGGGTATCATTAATCTTTGCTTGATTTTTTTTTGGCTGAGGCAATTGGGGTTAAGTGACTTGCCCAGGGTCACACAGCTAAGGCATGTTAAGTGTCTGAGACCAGATTTAAACTCAGGTCCTCCTGACTTCAGGGCTGATGCTCTATCCACTGCACCACCTAGCTGTCCCTTGCTTGACTTTTTAAAAACTATACAACTTAGGAAGTGCTGAATAAAGAACTACCTTAAGCCATCCTCCTCTGGCTTGACCCTCCTTGGAGACCAAGCTGGTCTTGGCCAGATGCGAACCAAAGCACGTGATAGAACAAATATACAGGTGCCTCGTCCCCTCCCTGAGCCGTTCCTGCAGCCGCCGCCGCCTCCTCATTCATCCTCGTGCACCATAGGCGGCACAGGTTCCAAGATGTCCAACCGAGTGGTCTGCCGGGAAGCCAGTCACGCCGGGAGCTGGTACACAGCCTCAGGTCCTCAACTGAATGCACAATTAGAAGGTTGGCTTTCACAAGTACAGTCCACAAAAAGACCTGCTAGAGCCATTATTGCCCCCCATGCAGGATATACTTACTGTGGGTCTTGTGCAGCTCATGCTTACAAACAAGTGGATCCAACCATTACCCGAAGAATATTCATCCTTGGGCCTTCTCATCATATGCCCCTGTCTCGATGTGCACTTTCCAGTGTGGATATATATAGAACACCTCTGTATGACCCTCGTATTGATCAAAAGATTTATGGAGAGCTATGGAAGACAGGAATGTTTGAGTGCATGTCTTTGCAAACAGATGAAGATGAACACAGTATTGAAATGCATTTGCCTTATACTGCTAAAGCCATGGAAAGCCATAAGGATGAGTTTACCATTATTCCTGTATTGGTTGGAGCTCTGAGTGAGTCAAAAGAACAGGAATTCGGAAAACTCTTCAGTAAATATCTAGAGGATCCTAGTAATCTCTTTGTGGTTTCTTCTGATTTCTGCCATTGGGGTCAAAGGTTCCATTACAGTTACTATGATGAATCCCAGAGGGAGATTTATAGATCCATTGAACATCTAGATAAAATGGGCATGAGTATTATAGAACAACTAGATCCTGTATCTTTTAGCAATTACTTGAAGAAGTACCATAATACAATATGTGGAAGACACCCTATTGGGGTGTTACTAAATGCTATCACAGAGCTCCAGAAGAATGGAATGAATATGAGTTTTTCATTTCTGAATTATGCCCAGTCAAGCCAGTGTAGAAACTGGCAAGACAGTTCAGTGAGTTATGCAGCTGGAGCACTTACAGTCCACTGAAGCTCTGAATACTCAGGGATACCACCTGCACATACTCATTCTCTAAATGAGGTCCCAGCCTAGCCCTTACAAAGATACAGTTCCTGGTCTTTGGGGATACTGAAACCTCAAAATTAATAGAACTTTCTTCTCTTCTTTTCTAGTAGGTGTAGTCCTTCCTTAATTTCAACTCATTTTAAAATGCTTTCTTCTTTAAGACAATGGAAGGAAGGAAGACTGGTATCAAAATATTTTATGATTTAAAAAAGTGATGATGGATGTAAAGTCATGGTGGCAGATGGTCCTTCAAATAAAACCTGTAAAGCATTTACCGTATTCTCAATTTGCACTCTTTGCAGACCTGTGCACATATATTCAGCTTTCAGAATAGTTTTGCAAATTGTAAACAAACAAAAAAGGGTGGAAGCTTTTTAATAATGAAAATTGCATTTATAAACGATCTGTATTAGAATATAATAAATCTCCAGTATAGTCAACTACTACCCGTGTTGTACAACAGATACCTTCTATTTTAGCTGCTAATAAAGGGCTACACAACTCAAAAAAAAAAAAAAAAAAGAACAAATATACAATTCTCTGCTTGATTTTCAAACATTTTAATAATATCTTCTCTTTATAATTTTCTTTCTTTTTTATGCATTATGTCTTTCTGTGTTATATATAATAGAGTGAGCAGCTTTCTTTTTGTTCTTCAAACATTATACTCCATTTCTATATTGAGCATTTTGCCTGGATGTCTGCCATGTCCAGAAAACATTCTCTCTCCTCATCTTCTCATCCTTCAAAGATAAAGTCTTCTATTTTCTTCATTTTTTAAATTGAATAGTATTTCATTTTTTCCAAGTAAATGTAAAGAAAGCTTTTAATATTCATCTTTGTGAGACTTTGAGCTCTAAATTTTTCTTTTTCTCTTACACCTCCCCAAGACATTAAGAAATCTGTCATAAGTTTTTATATACATATACATACACATACACATGTATCTATGAATGTATGTATACATATGTTTGTATATACACGTATATTGATGTTGAGATATTTCCAGATTATTTATGTTGTGAAGGAAGTTGTATTGTGAGGGAAGATTCAAAATAAAAGGAAAAAAATGAGAAAAAATTAAATAATTGAAAAAAAAAAAACTATACAACTTAACCTCACTATTAGGAGAGCTCATCTGCAAATGAGCAGATTTGAGGAAAGCTAAATTACTTTACTTAATGTATATTAAGTTAGTATAGCTTAACTGAGATACTTTGATTTTTTTTTTAGTACTTCTGGACTTTTTCCCAGCGTAGAGTGAGCCA
The DNA here is from genome assembly GCA_023553655.1 of Myrmecobius fasciatus. Lineage (NCBI taxonomy): Eukaryota > Metazoa > Chordata > Mammalia > Dasyuromorphia > Myrmecobiidae > Myrmecobius > Myrmecobius fasciatus. The sequence continues at coordinate 213,365 of JAJPUD010003757.1, forward strand.
GAACAGCTCAGAAGAAACCCCTTCTAGAAACTCCATATGCACATTTTTGGGGCTTGTCTTTGGGGAGGAAAGCTTAGTTTTGTTTTTCCTTGTCTTTTTTTCTGAGGGGAAGAGGGTTATTGTTAATTTTACTTTTTTAATTGATTCTTTTATGTTGACTTTCCATATTTATTATGTTATTCTTATATTCAACTTGTTAAACTGCTGAAGATGTCTTATATGGGATGGTATAAAGAGGCACAGATGAGAGACAGAAAGCTAGCCTTGGACAAGCAACCTAAATTCTCTGTATCTAGGTTTTCTCACTTGTAAAATGGGAGTAATAAATTTCACATACTTCCTAGTGAAAAGAACTCCAAGGCTCAACAAATCCCTCATTTTATAAATGAGAAAACTGAAGCCTAAAGAGATTAAATGACCTTGTCCTATCTAATTCTAAATTGTGAGGATAAAATGACATAAATTGTATAAGGCATTACTTTATAAACAGAAAAAAAATTTGTAAAGAATAATATTAATGATGTATTTTCATATTACCATTATCATTATTAGATATATTAGTCCTGGACCTCAGGGAGCTTACAAAATTAAAGTAAGTGTGACATTTAAAAAGGTTCAAGTAATATAATTTCTGGATAATTAAATCATTTTATTAATAATGCCAGCACTTTAATAAAAGAATGGTCATTTAGTGGCTCTCTCTTAGAAGAAAGGCAGTCATGGCTCTAGGCTCACAGTTTTTACATCTTTGAAGAGCAGGTGCTCCTTGGGTTGGCAATCAACTCTGGTTACAATTAATGAGAGAATGAATATTATAGTGAGGGGCTGGCCCTGAACTTTGATTATGTCATCTACTTCTAAGTTAACTTCAGTCTTAGACAATCTATTCAAAGAATTTATTCCTCTCCCTCCAACCCCCCAATCTGAATGGAACACAATGGCTGCCCAATCTGGGTAGAATCTGCTTGGAGGAGAAGGCTAGTTCAACCTTCAAAGTCTGAGATCTTAAAAAAAGGGGAGAATCTAAATCTCTCCAAATCATTGATCATTAATAATCATTTCTCTCATTAGCAAGACTTTACATATAACTAAAATACAAATTAGAAGATGAGAAGATGGAATTACAAACAAAACTCTGGGACTGTCTTGAAAAAATGTCCTAGAAATCTATGAAGCCAGTGGTCCTATTTATACCCTGCCTTTGAGGAACTATAGGAAATAAGACAAATAAAAATACTTCCCCCTGTCCCTGAAAATTCAGATTTTAATAGTCTTTTTTGTTGTTGTTGTTCTAATCTGTTATTGTTTTGGTATACCAAATTCCCTTTACAAATACAGATCATCAATTCATGTGTAACTTTTTGCCACGGAGAAGTAGTCTGGAGTAGTTGGAGATTTTCTGACTTGCCTAGAGTCACCTAATTAATATAAATCAGAGGTACAACTAGACCTCAGGTCTTTTTCACTCTCAAGTCAGTCTTCTTCCTACAATACAAGACTGGGTTTAAAAAATTATTCAGTCAAATTTTATTAATATTTCATGTGAAATCTTATTACTATATAATGTAATCAAGATAGATTGCAATCAGTGTAACAATTCAAATCAATAAGAATTTAAGTGCTTATTATGTGCAGAGCACTATGCCAGGTACAAGGGAAACAGTTGGGTGATCCTAACTCCAGTTTAAGCCCTCTATTCATTATGTCATACTTTCTTTCTAAAAAAGTATTAAGTGAACTTTGTTGTATTACTCTTCTCCACAAGATTCTTCTTATGGCTACCTTTTGCAAACCAATTAATGATCAAATGGATACATGAAAGATCATTACTTCTTGATAATGATCTATATAAAGGAAGGAGAATTTAAACTGGACTTTACTGGGTGGTAGGATTTCATCAGGAAGAGGAAATAGAAAAGAAATTTGAAGTATAAAGAATAATATGAATAAAGGAATGGAATAAGAAAAATATAAGCCTCATTAGCTTATAACCAGAATGTAAAGTATGTGAACAGGAGTAATATTAGTAAATTAGTAAATATTAGTAAAAATTAATTAGAAAGGATCTAGGCTACAGAGACAGATGCTTGATTTCCAAGTTAGGGAATTTGAATTTTATTCTGTAGGGAGCTCTGGCATGACTCCAAGAAACATATGATCAACCACTTCTCAATTCAAGAACGTGAGCTAGAAATATGAATAAACAAAAGAAATCAATGAAAAATAGATTTTGTAGATCCACAGATATCCAAGATATAGGTAGAAAATCATTCCACAGCCACTATGGGCAGAGTCTCAGAAAAGAAAGATATGGTTTATTAAAACTCCTGGAAGAGATGAAACAAAAGACTAAAAAGGCTGTCATATGATGAAGGGAATGGTTTCAGAGAAATCATCTGACACAAAGTATGCAAGCAGGACCTGGAGAACAATTTATTCAATAATAATATTGTAAAGACATTCCATTTTGCATCACTCATTATGAAACATGCTATCCACCTGCAGAAAAAAACTGATGTATTCAGAGCGCAATTGAGGCTTTTCCCTTCCTAAACAGGGCAGGGAGGGGAACATATGAAACAAAGATATTATAAAGGAAAGAATTGAAAGACAAATAAATAGCTTAATACAAGAGATACAAAACCTCACCCAAGTCATGGTTGCTCAGTCAGTCAAAAAACATTTATGAAACACCTACTATATACCAAGAACTGTGCTAAGTGCTGGGGATAAAAAGAAAATAAAAAACAGGATCCTCCCAGAGCCTTCATGAATGTCCACAGTTAATGTACATGACCTGAATGAAGATTCAATAAAGAAAACTGAGAAAGGTTGGTCATACAGAGAAAGAATCAGGATGAAAATCTAGATAAGAGAAAATTTCCAGGAAAAGAAAGTGATCTTCAGTGTCAAAAACTTCACAGAGATCAAAATGGGTGAGAACTGAGAAAAGATCATCAGAGATGACAGTTAAGAGATTATTGTTGACTTTGTAGAAGGCAATTTGAGTTGAATGATGAAATCAAAAGATCAAAAAGGTTTAGAAACCAATAAGAGGAAAGAGAATAAAGGTATCTGGAGTAGACAGTTTTCTCAAGGACTTTATCTGAGAGGGGGGAAAAATGAGTAGTCCCAGATTTTAATGTGTAAACAAGATCATTCTATTCCCAGCCATCCCTTTATGAGGTACATACTCCTTTCATTGAGTCAAAAAGAGAAAGATCAGTTAGTTGAAAAACAATTTTTTTTGTTTAAATTTTTTTAATTTAATTTTTTAAATTTTATTTTAGTTTAAAATTTTTAAACTTAAATTTTAAACTTTAAATTAAAAGTTTTTTTAAAAAATAAATCCACTATGCTGTTGAGGGTTTTAAATAGCTGAATGAATTTCAGCAGTTGTAGTTTGAATTGGATTCATTTATGGAAAGGGACCCATAAAGTCTATGGATTCATTTATGGAAAGGGACCCAAAGGCAGTGAACTGGGGAAAGAGGATTTTCTCTCCTCCTTCCCCTCCCCATTCCCACCATTAGTCTTGTCATTAGAATCACTAAATCAGTAGAAGATTTTGCATCCAGTGGGGAACAGAAACCCACAATCCATACAGTTATGACTATAGCAAGCCAATCATCATGTGAAAAAACAGCTTCAAAGAGCTAACCTTGACAATCAAGAATCAATTATGGAGAAGACCAGATTATAGGAGCCCAGCTGAACAATAAGCCCAACAGAAATGCTATATACAAGGGAAGCTATGGAACAGCTCTATAATGAGAAAAGGGATTTCTAGGTCCTGAAATTTCATTCTTTTAAGTTGATTTTGCTATATTTAAATAGTATATATGGAACTCACTACCATTTTACTCTAACTTTGAGCTTAATATTCTCTTGAACACTGTATGTCAAAAAGTGTATTCCAGGGACAGTTAGGTGGTACAAATGGATAGAACACCAGCCCTGAACTCAGGAGAACCTGAGTTCAAATCTGACCTCAGACACTTAACACTTCCTAGCTGTGTGACGCTGGGCAAGTCACTTAACCCCAATTGCCTCAGCAAAAAAAGAAAAAGAAAATATATTCCAGATTTATGGAGAATGTTTTTGTACCTTGTTATTATTATACCATTTTTAAAAATGAAAGTTATTATAATAGCATCTTAGTAAATGTTTTTGCCAAAAGCTACTGGCTCCACTAGCCAGAAAGCACACTGGTGGGGGCTCATGAGTTATAATATTAGAAGTTCAGTCTCAGAGTTATCACTAAAACCTGAAGATCCAATCTGAAAATATAAGTACAATTTGGGAAAAAGAGCTTCAAAAAGAATGCCATAAATCTTTATTTCATCTTTTTCTTTATTTCTACTTTTTGTTTTATAATCCACACAAAATCTTGATATAGAATATTGCATATACATAATTCAAAATATGCACATAGTGGGGCATTTGCTCAAAAAAATTTATTGTTGGGGTTTGTCACCAAAAAAGTTTGGAGACCATTTTTTTTTTTGCTTTTTGCTGAGGCAATTGGGGTTAAGTGACTTGCCCAGGGTCACACAGCTAGGAAGTGTCTGAGCCCAGATTTGAACTCGGGTCCTCCTGACTTCAGGGTTGGTGCTCTACCCACTGCACCACCTAGCTGCCCCTGGAGACCATTTCTGTAGATGATAGAGAGTCATTGAATGGTTTTAAATAGAGGAGTGACATGAGAATGAAAAATAACTTACATTTTCCATAACATTTTACTGTTTACAAAGCACTTTCCTTACAATGAGCCAGTGAGACTATTGGTAAAAAATGTGCAAATGCTATAACCCCTGCAGGAAGGAATAGAGAGCTTGTCTATATACACAAGGCTAGTGAGTGGCATAATTAGGTTTTGAAGCCAGGTTAGCTGGTTCAAAACCGTGTTCATTCCCTTATATAGAACATATGAAATCTGCAAATTTTCAATATATATTACCATCTGATTTGCCACTGTACCCTAAGAACCATGGGATTTTTCCATCTAGCTTGCATCTGAAACCTACTTATCTCCTTAATTTTATTAATACATGTTATTTCCCCCATTAGAATGAGAGCCCCTGAGAGCAGGGACCATCTCCACTATTCTATTTGTATAATCAGTGCTCTGTACAAAATGTCAGCACTTAATAAATATTTTGTTCATTTAATCATTTATTCCTTTTTCTGGAAAAAAAAAGAATTACTTATGCTACTTAGCTACAAAGGACAGAACTAGGACCAAAAGGTAGAAGCCACAGGAAGGCAAAATTTAGCTCAAAATAAGGAAAACTTACTGTTTAACAAATAAAGCTACTCCATATGAAATAAGCTGTCTTATAAAGTACCTTCTGATCACCGAAAGGCTTTAAATAAAGATGGCCATCATAGAGGAGATTCCTGAATGGAGGGGAGGATGGATCCAGATGAACCTTAAGTCTCTTCCTATCTTAAGATTATAAAATTACAAAGTACAATGTTTTACACATTCTAAAGTTATAAAGTTTAGTAATCTAATTTGTCATACTGTGAATATTCTTTTATATGCCTACAAAAATTATAGTGCGACCAACAGAAATTTTTTTCAAATTCAGATAAATAAGAAGCTATTAGTTATAGAACATGCTCAAAATATTTGAGGCCACGCATGAGACAAGAGTCATTAAATTTTTTTCAGATGAATTATTAATGCCTCCTTTAAAAACTCTGTCAGACCATTTCCAATGATCTTGTGATGAAGAGAGCCATCTACACCCAGAGAGAGGACTGTGGAACTGAGTCTGGATCACAATATAGCATTTTCACTCTTTTTGTTGTTGTTTACTTGCATTTTATTTTCTTTCTCATTTTTCCTTTTTGATTTAATTTTTTTTGTGTAGCAAGATAATGGTATTCATATATTGGATTTAACATATATTTTTACCATTTCTAACATATATTGGATTACATGCTATCTAGGGGAGGGAAGGAGGGAAGGGGGGAAAATTGGAATGCAAGGGTTTATTAACAAGATTAATAAGGATTAATGTTGAAAAATTATCCATGCATATCTTTTGAAAATTAAAAAGCTTTAATAAAAAAAGGAAATTTTAAAGCAAAAACAAAAACTCAGTCACATCATTAGTTTTTGTGGATTTCCAAATTTTTTAATATGAGAATGTTGTAGATGCTAAAGTTTTATTTGATCAATTATGGGAAATCTCACTAATTATTTAATCAAATTTGTTAACATTTAATATTAAGTTTCATGTATTACATGCATGACAGAGCTAGCTTCCAGGTTATGAAATTATGAAAGTAATTTTGTAACACATTTGCATATTGTCAAGAGTTCATAAATTACAAGATGTTACTGAAATTTGAGAAAACTGTTTAAGCTGCTGTAGCCCTCTGCTGCCACCTATTGGACAATGGCCAAGGTGGAAAAAAAAACCCCCACCAAATTGTCTGATAGTAACTATAAAAGAGAAATCACTAAACAGTATAATATAGTTATTTAACTAGAATTTTCAGCCAGCCAAAGGGAATTGCTATGCAGTGTTTGGTTTTTCCTCAAGATATAAGATATAGGCAACTGACAAAAAAACTATCACTTGGAATTTGTAGCAATTCATGAGCATGGCTCCTGGCACATAGTAATCATTTTATAAATGCTTATTGATTTGTTGAATAAGAACCAATATAAATAAGAAGACATTAATTATGGAACATACTTCAGATATTTGAGGCCATGAATGAGATGTATTACTAATTTTTTTTCAAATAAATTCTTAATGTTTCCTTTGAAAACTCAAAGCATGGGACTGGTTTTCAAAAGAAGAAATACAAGCCATCAGAAACCATATGAAAAATTGTTCCAAATCATTAAAAATAAGGGAAATATAAATTAAAAGAATTCTAAGGTTTTCCTCAGCCTTATAAATTGGCAAAGATAATAAAAGGCAGAAATCATCTAGAAAGTCTTTGGAAGATAAATAGGCTAAAATACAAGAACTTTATCAATAGAGTTGTGATATTCAGGAAAATAATCTGAAATTATGTTAAAGTCATCTTACTTGACCTAGCTATCCCATTATTGGATAAATACTTTAAGTAAGAAGTAGAAAGATCTTATAGATACCAAAATATTCATAGTAGTACTTTTTGGAGTAGGAAAAAACTGGAAACAAAATGGGTACCAATTATTTGGGATGAAACTGTGGTATATAAATGCGATGGAATATCATTGCATTATAAGTAACAATGGATTTGAGTGATTCAGAGAAACAGGAGAAGACTTAAATGAACTGATGCAATATATCTCCATGGGTCCCTGAAACATACTTTTATCCAATGGATCCCTATCATGTATAGGGCAACCCCAAAGCAGGTCTGAAATTACTTGGTGATAGAATAAACAGGCTTAATTCAAAAAGAAAGCTAACAAACTCAGATGAACCCTAAACACATGTGGGGATCCCAAAAGGGGATTAACTCCTTGGAATGAATCATATAAATTCTTCTTATTCTAGGCGAGATCCACAAATGTAACACAGAACTATTGTAGAACCCTGAGTGTCTGGAGCATTCATTTGTTTTCTAATATGTGATCCTCAGTTTCTTCTGTCCTGGGTCCTTTTCTTTTCTCCCTCTATGCTTTTTCACTTGGTGAAGAGCTTCACCAGTTCCCATGTGTTTAATTATCATTTCCATGCTGATGATTCCCAAATCTACCTACGCTGCCCTCGCCTCTCTGATGATCTCCAGTCTCACATTTCCTACTACCTTTCAAGACATCTTGAATTAGATAACTAGTAGAAACCTTAAACTGAATTTTTCCAAAGCAGGACTCATTTTCTTTCCCCCTAACTCTCCTCCTCCTCTGACCTTCCCTACTACTGTAAATGGCAAACACTATCCTCCCAGGTTCATAACCTAGGAACTATCCTTGACTGCTAACTAATTCTTACTTCCTTATCCAAGCTATTGCCAAAGTGTGTCACTATAAACCTTTGCAACATCTCTCCAATAAGCTTCTTTCTCTCCTCTGACACTTCCACCACCCTGGTGCAAGTTCTCCTTACCTGGGCTTTGGGGTTCTGATAACCTCAAGTCTCTTCCTACTCCAATCCATTCTACATTCAGGTACCAAAGTGATTTTCCTAAAGTGCAGGTCTGAGCAACTTGTTATCATTCAACAGACTCTAGTGGCTTTTTATTACCTCCAGGATCAAATACAAAATGCTCTGTTCGGCATTCAAAATCCTTTATAACTTACCCTACTTCTACCTTTCCAGTCTTCTGGTACCTTACTTCCCAACACATATTCTTCCATTCAGGGACAATGGTTTCCTGACTGTTCCACAAAAAATCATTCTCCATTTTCTCCAGCCATTTTCTCTGGTTGTCCCTCTCCCCTGGAATGCTCTTTCTCTTCAACTCCACCTACTGCTTCCTTTGTTGTTTAGTCATTTCTTTTTGTGACCCCATTTGGGGTTTGGGTTTTTTTTTTTTTTTTGTTTTGTTTTTTTGTTTTTTTTTTTTGCAGAGATACTGGAATGGTTTTGCTAATTCTTTCTCTGACTCATTTTACTGATAAGGAAACTAAGATAAATAAAATTAAGTGTGTTGCCCAGGGTCACTCAATACCTGAAGCTGGATTTGAATTCAGTGAGCCTAGTGCTCTATCTAGCTCACTTTCTAATGCCTAAGTAAAATTCTATCTTTTATAGGAAGACTTTCCCAACCCCTTTTAATTCTAGTACATTCTCTCTTGTAAATTATTTTCTATTTATCCTGTATATAGGTTGTCTCTGTCTCTCTCCCTGTCTCTGTCTTTTTGTCTCTGTCTCTGTATCTCTCTATAGAGAGATAAATATGGAAAAGGAAAGACAGACAGACAGACACAGAGAAAGATTGGAGGGGGGGGTTTGCATACTTCTCTCAGAGACAGAGACATGTATATAGATATAGATATGTTTACATGTTTTCTCCTCCATTGGATTTCAAGCTCCTGGAGGGTAGGGACTATTTTTTCCTTCTTTTTGTATCCCCAGTGCCAAGCAAAGTTCCTGGCACTTAGTAGGTACTTAATAAATGCTTTTTAATTATTATTACTGATGGATTTCTAAAGAAACTTCAAGCTTTGGACTTATGTGTGTGTACTTGGTTCCAACTTAGCTGGAGAGTGGATAGAGGATCCCTTCCTTCTGTGGGAAATCCCACTGAGATAAGGTTACAAGCCACACATTCCAGAGAGTGTGAGTAAGAGAGAGCGTCAAAAGCCAGAATCACTCCTTTAAATATTTGCTCTGTGGGTGAATTTTTTTACATCAGTAGGTATTCTCTTTGCTGCAGCCCCTTCTTATAGCTGCTGCCATGGGAACCAAAGGATACTGCATTATTCCAAAGCTCCAGCTCTTTGAGCACCCGTGTGACCAACCTCAAGGCAGCACACCTGGCACCTTAAGAAACCCCACTGCAGGCAGGTGAGCTTTAGCCAGAGCCAATGGTGATGGAGAGAAGAGAATTAGATGTTCCTCTGATTATCAATTATACCCAGAAAATAGAACCAGAAGAGCATACTCAGTAAGTACAATAATGTGAATGAAAATCACAAAAGGCAATCGAAAAGTTTATGAGCAATGACCAATCATGATTTCATAGGTCTGATGATGAAATATATAGATAAAGAAGTAGGGGGTACTTAAGAATAAAATGTCATTCTGTATACTGTCAGGTAGATAATGTAAGTTGTGCTTACAATTAGAGTTGTATTGAGGAAGGAAAAGACTATATATAGCAAAGTTCCTGGCACTATGTATATGTAAGCTTCAAAATAGTTGCTTCACATTTTAATAAGTTAAAGTTCAAACCAGTACATCTTTGACCATCTGGATTTTTTTTTAAGTTTTTTCCCCTGGGGAGTACTTTTTTGTTTGTTCTTTCTTGTTTAGACCTTTGTAATAAGTCCACAGCCAGGTCTATTGGGACATTTTTTGTTTTAGTTACAATCTGAATGTTAGGCCTGTAGTTATGATGTTTTGGGGAAGGTATTTTATAAGACAATGGAACAAATGAATTATTATTATTATTATTATAATCATTCCTGAAAAAGACTCTTGTAAATTTCATAAAATTTATGTTAGATAAGGTTGCAAATAAAATGATCTTGTTGCTCCCTCCCCTAAAAAAAATTTTTTTAAAAAAGATACATTTTTCCCCCTAAATAGATAATTTATCTTTGCTGGTCCATCTCTGTAGAAACTAACTTTAAAAATAGCTCATACATAATTTAAAAATTAAAAATTTCTATCTGCATTACCTTTCTAAAACTTTAAAAATAAATAGTGTCTACACAGTGAGGATGCAGAGTTCATCTTGCTGAGTTCAAATCCAGCCTCAGACACTTACTAAGTGTGCGACCCTGGGCAAGTCACTTGATCCTGTTTACCTCAATTTCTTCATCTATAAAATTAACTGGAGAAGGAAATGGTAAAGCACTTCAATACCTCTGCTAAGAAAAGCTCAAAGAAAATCATGAAAAGTCAGATACAACTGAAAAATGACTGAAGAATAACAACAAATAATGTCCAAGAACATATTTCTTGCTTGTAATTTGATGCATCTTCTGGATTTAAAATTTTAGCCAAAAGAGGTCAAGGGAAATTGCATAGAGCTGATAATAGCTGGGAGACAGGTCCACAAACGAATAAGGTCAGCAATATCTTTTATTTGGGATACATCACAGTTTCCTAGATAGGGTATTAGATAACTTTATTAAATTTAATTATACTCTGCTATGTTGTAATACTCATAGGATCATAAATTTTGAGACAGAAATGAATTGCCAAAGATCAGTTAGTTCAAGCCTTTCAATTAATAGAAAAATAAAGTCCCCAAAATTCAGTGATCTGCCTAACTATAGGATTAATTGCCAAGAGGCAAACACAGGGCTTCAGGCTCCAAATCAAATATCTTTTCTGCCCTATGCTGGGGTTAAAATAAATATGTTTTTCTAATGCCATGATATATCTAGCTAGATGATGCAGTGGCTAGAAGAGCAGAGCCTGTAGTCAGGAAAAATCATCATCCTGAGTTCAAATCCAGCTTCAGACACTTATTAGCTGTGTGACTCTGAGCAAGTCATTTAACTCTTGAGTGCTTCAGTTCGTCATCTTAAAATGAGTTGGAAAAGAAAATGGCAAAAAACTCCAGTATCTTTGTCAAGAAAACTCCAAATAAGGTCATGAAGAGTCAGAAAGGACTGAACAACAACATAAAAGATGAAAGCTGGTGAAAAGGAGTAGTTAACCCCTTTTAGATCGACTCCATCTGCTGGGGCTACACCACTTATTCTCAGATCCACTCCCTCCTCTTTGTGAATCATTTTTAAAATCCATAACAATAAAAACTCATTTGTTCATCTAGTGTCCCTAACTGAGAAGGTCTCTGGAGATTAAAAAAAAAATCTCTCTTACTCTCTCTGGATGTGCCTGTGTGCATTTTCTCTGGGTATGCACGCATCTGTGTCTGTTTCTTTGGCTAATATATATTTATCACAGTAAAAAATATTCTAATTTTTTCTCCGGTATGCTTTACCATCCATTACCCCCTTTTTGGTTGTAATTATACCAGCCTCCCCTCCCACCCAGATCTTAGGGAAACTAACTGCTTTGAAAACAAATGGTCACAGGGCGGTTAGTGAATAGAGAAGCAGTCCTCAAGTCAGGAGGACCTGAGTTCAATTCTATCTCAGACACATAACATTTACTAGTTGTGTGACCCTGGGCAAGTCACTTAACCCTAAATACCTTACCCAATAAATAAATAAAGCAAATGGTGAAGGAGCAGAAACAAGATGGATATGTCTTTGTTATCCCAAATTTCCCTCCAACTTTAAAGTAATGCCTCAAAATGAATTTTGGAGTGGCAGATCCAATAAAAGAACAGAGTGAGACAATTTTTCAGCCCAAGACAACTTAGAAGGTTGGCAGAAAAGGTCTGTCTCACTGGGGTAAGAATAGATCATAGTTTTCAGAAAAGTCTAGAAAGACTTACATGGACAGATGCTGAGTGAAGTGAACAGAACCAAGAGAAATATAGTAACAATAAGTTTGTGTAATGATCAACTATGATCGACTTAGCTCTTCTCAACAATGCAAGTGATCCAAGACAATCTGATAGATTTGGGACAGAAATTGCCATTCACATTCAGAGAGAGAACTATGGAGAAGGAATGTAGATTGAAGCATAGTAATTTCATCTTTGTTTGCTTTTTCTTTTTCATGGTTTTTTTCCTTTTGTTCTGATTTTTCTTTCACAACATGATTCATATGTAAATATGTTTAAAAGGATGGAACATGCATAATCTATATCAGATTGTTTACTGTCTTGGGGAGGGGAAAGGGAAGGGAAGGAAGGAGGAAAAAATTAGAACTCAAATTCTTACAAAAATGAATGTTGAAAATTATCTTTACATGTAATTGAAAAAATAAAATACTATTGAAGGAGAAAATGAAACAAAGAATAGAAAATCAATAAAATGAATAAATGCTTTGAAAAAATCTGGAGGAAAAAAAAGAATGGACAAGCTAGCAGCAGAACTTGGGGGTATTCCTGAAGCTCTCAGATCACAATTAGTAAGGGAATTGAAGAATATTGCCAGGGACCCATTGCTGGCACTGGACGCAAAACTATCTGTTATACTATATACTTGATTCCAGGTCACAGTTCATCCCTGAATCAAAAAGCATGTGGTAGAATAAGGCAAGAAGACTGTTAGGAAGGAGGGAGCTAGTTATACATGGTTTTGAATACTAAACAGAGCCAAACAGAGGTGATAGAGAATAAGTAGAATTTGTTGAATAGGGGAACCAGAGGATCAAATCTGTACTTTTGGAATGTCACTTTGGTGGCTGAATGGAGGATAGATGGAATGGGAAGAGACTTGAGGCAGGCAGATCCATTAGCAGGCATTTGTAATAGTACAGGTGATGATGGTCTGCATTAGGGTTGTGCTAGTATTGGAGGAGAGAAAGAAGCTTATTGGAAAAATGTTACAAAAGTGGTATTGACAGGCCTTAATAACTGATTAAATATGAGGGAAGCTAATCAGAGGTAATGAGAATTCAAGGATGGTACCTAGGTTTTTAAGAAGATTAAATTGATTTTTATATAATTTTTTATTGATCCTATTTACAATTAATTGGTTTTATTCTGTTACTGCCTAAGTCATTGTTTTTCATCTCTGAATTTAGTACAAAAAATCAGGTGGTCTGTAATGAGTTAAGTTTAGAAGTCTAGTTCTCTTTTTTTATTTCTTTTTTTATAGCTTTTTATTTTTCAAAATACATACAAAGATAGCTTTCACCATTCATCCTTGCAAAAACTTGTGTTCTAAATTTTTCTCCTTCTCTCTCTGACTCTTCCTTTTCCTAGACACTAAGTCATCCAATATAGTTTAAACATGTGCAATTCTTCTAAATTTATTTTCACATTTATCATGTCGCACAAGGAAAATCAGATTAAAAGGGGCAAAAAAAAGAGGAAAAAAAACCCAAGCAAACAAACAACAATAATAAAGGTGAAAATACTATGTTGTGATCCACCTCAGTCTCCCTAATCTTCTCTGGATGCAGATGACTCTCTCCATCACAAGTTCATTGGAATTGGCCTGAATCACCTCTTTTTTTTTGAAGTTATTAAAGATTTTTATTTTTTACTGTGTTAATCTGGGTACTTGATATTTTTGTAAAGGTTCATTCATTTCATTTAAATTATCAGTTTTGCTGGTATGTAACGAAGTAAAATAATTTCTAATTTTCTTTACTATTTTGTTTTTCACTGTTGACAAAAGCACCTTATTGTTCCTTTATCACATTAGTTAGCTATTAATTTTATTCATTTTTCCCCCAAGAAAATCTAGTATTTCATTGATTTAAGTTTTTCTATATTGTATCTTTTTAGAATTACTGTGTGTTTAAGTTATGGTTTTAAAATTCATTGCTTTGCTAGTTTTTTTTTTTTATTTGCATGCCAAACTGCTTGATCTGTATTTTTTTCTCTTTTTTTGTAAATGAAAATGGTTAGAGAAATACATTTTCCAGAAATGTATTTGTGGTTGAAAACAGCCACATCCATCAGAACTGATTATCACATAATTTTGTTGTTGCTGTATACAATGTTCTATTGGTTTTACTCACTTCACTTAGCATCAGTTCATGTAATTTTTTTCCAGGCTTTTCTGAAATCAGTCTTCTTGTTTCAATAATGTTTCATTACCTTCACATGCCATAACTTATTCAGCCATTCCCCAACTGAGGGGCATCCACTCAGTTTCCAGTTCTTTGTCACTAAAAAAGGGCTGCTACAAACCTTTTTTGCACCTGTGAGTCCTTTTCCCTTTTTTATGATCTCTTTAGGATACAGATCCAGTGAAGATACTGCTTTATAGACTGTTGGGCATAGTTCCAAATTGCTTTCCAGAATGTTTGGATCAGTTCACAATTCCACCAACAATGTATTAGTGTCCCAGTTTTCCCACATCTTCTTCAATATTTATCATTATTTTTTTTCCTATCATCTTAACCAATTTGAGAGATGAAGTGGTACCTTAGAGTTGTCTTAATTTGCATTTCTCTAATTAATAGTGATTTGGGGCATTTTTTCATATGAATAGAAATGGCTTTAATTTCCTCATCTGAAAATTGTCTGTTCACATCCTTTGACCATTTATCAATTGGGGAATGGTTTATATTCTTATAAGTTTGATTCAATTCTTTATATCTTTTAGAAATGAGGCCATCATCAGAATCCTTGGATATAAATTTTTTTTCCAGTTTTTTGCTTCCCTTCTAATTTTGGCTGCATTGGTTTTGTTTGCATACATTTTTTTCATAATATTCTCTAGTTCTTCTTTGAGCATAAATTTCTTCCTTCCCCATAGATCTGAGAGGCAGACTATCCCTTGTTCTCCTAATTTGCTTATAATATCACTCTTTAGGTCTAAATTAATAACCCATTTCAACCTTATTTTGGTATAGGGTGTTAGGTGTTGGCCAATGCCTAGTTTTTGCTTTTTATTAGATTAGAACAAAGAATACAGCAGGGTATCTTTGTTTTAATATTACAAAAATGGATTAAGTCCTCATCTCCCAGTCTTTGGCACAAATCAGTGCAAGTCATTAACCCTTTATTAGTAGGTTTCTACTCTGTTAATAAGCTATTATCTTGCTTCAAGAGAACATGCCTAGTCTAATTTGGTTAAATTTCATTTGTGATAGTTTGGAATGAGAGGAATTAGGAGGATAGTATTGCCCTCACAGTAATAACAAAGGTAGAAAGGGTGGAGAGTTTAGGGGAAAAGAAAAATAGTGCAGTTTTTAACATGTTGAATTTAAAATATAATCCAAAATTGTCTTCCATAGTGGTTCAATCAATTTACAGAACCAACAATAATCTATTAATGCTCCAAACTTTTCACAGGCCCTCCACCACTGAATATTTCTGTCTAAGCCTTGAATTTTTGCAGTATATATGTTAAAGACCTTAGTTATTTTAATTTGCATTTTTCTTATCACTTGCAATTTGGAATAATCTTTTACATATTAATTAGTAGTTTGAAATTCTTTTGAGAACTATTTGTCTATATCCTTTGCCCATTTTTAAATTGGGGAATATCTCTTAGTCTTATATATTTGCATTAATCTCCTGTATATTGTGACTTTCAAATTTTTATCAAAATATTTAATACAAAAGTGTTTTTCCCTCCAATCAACACTTTATCTTCTTATTCTAACTGATTTTGTCTATGCAAAATCTTTTCAATTTTATGTCATTGAAAATGTCTCATTTATTTTTTGTGATTTCTTCTATCCCTGACTTTCTTAAAAATTCTCTCCCTAACTATAGCTATGAAGATACTGCCCTGCATTTTCTTTCAATTTTTAAAAAATGTGACAAAAAACTACTTGAAACTTTTTTGATATGTGGTATAAGATGCTTATCTAAATCTATTTTCTGTCCAAGGGCTTTCCAGTTATCCCAGCAGTACTAATTGAAAAGGGAATCTTTCCACAAGTCATTCATGTTCATAGATTTATCAAACACTGGATTTTTAAGTTTGTATATTCTTAAATTATTTGTTCTATTCAATTGACATTTTTTAAAACTAACACCAAATAGTTTAGTTGATTTTTGCTTTATAAATTATTCTGAAGCCAAGAAATGTTATTCATCCTTAATTATTATTGTCCCCTTTGTTTAACTTGAGATTCTTGACTTTTTGTTCCTCCAGATGAATTTTATCATTACCAACTCTACAAAGAAATACCTTGATAGTTTGATTGATAGAGCACTAAAATCTATAAATTAGGTTGTATCATTAATAAAATTGTAATGAGTATACCCTCACCTTACTCTCACAGACCAATCCTGACTACATGGTCTTCTCTTAGGTCTGGTGTACCTTGAGAGATTGAGGATGCCTTTTCTCTATTTTTTTTTTAACAGTTGGCATTATCTTTTATTAAAACATAAACAACTTAAGACTATTTAACTCTCCAGTAACCAAAATAAGTCTCTTGGGAGTTGTAGTCCAGACTCTATGAAACTTTGTGCCTTAGCTCTAGAATTTATTTAATTATTTTTTTTTTAAAATTTTATTTTATTTGCAAAACATAAGTATGGGTAATTCTTCAACATTAACTCTTACATATCTTTCGGTTACAAATTTTTCCCCCCAACTCCCCACCCCTCCCCTAGATGGCAGGATATCCACTACATGTTAATTATGTTAAAATACTTGACAGATCGAATATATGTATACACATTTCCACACATCATTGTTGTGCAAGAAAAATCGTATCTACACAAAAGACATATCTGATAAAGGAAATACAATGTAA
>JAJPUD010003758.1:0-93727 GCA_023553655.1 Myrmecobius fasciatus
TTCTTATTTTTAAAGTGTTGTTTTCTTCAGTTACCTTTTTAAGCTCCTTTTGTAACTGGCCAATTGAATTTTTTTGTTCATTGCACTCTTTTTCCACTTCACTAATTTTATTTTTCAATAAATTGGTGTCTTTTTCATATCTCTTTTGCAGGGCATCCTATCCTTCTTGCAAGGTATTGTATCCTTCTTGCACTGATTTCAATTTATTTTCCCATTTATTCTCCAGCTCTCTTATGAGGTTCTTTATGCAATCTTCCAGAAAGGCCTTTTGAAAAGGGGACCAGTGATGGTCCTTGCTGATTTCCTCTTGAGTTTTGTCTAAAGGAACCTCAGGATCTGGGGTCAGCCCTTCTCTGTCTCGATAAAAGCTGTCTATGGTGAGAGCTCTCTTTTGCTTCTTCATTTTTTTTAGACAGCATGTATATCTCTTTAAGGTTTGGAAAAACCGGGGCTAAAGCTCTTTGCCCTGGGGCACTTCCTCAAATTAACTTAAGGTGCTGGGCCAGTGGGGGCTAGGACTAAGTCGGAATTACTCCTTAAACAAGGCAAGTCTGCCAGAACACCTGCCCCCAATCAGGGCAGAGTGTCCCAAGTGCCTCAGATAAACTCCAGGTGTTTAGAATTTGGAGTTTGGAGTTTTTGCCACGATGAGCTGAGCCTGAGTCCCACCCTCGCTTCCGGCCTATACAGGAGTCTGCTTGTTTATTCCTCTGTCCCAGTTAGACAAACCTGATATGAAGTTCTTCAGAGAGCAGTGTCCAAATATTTCTGAATTTGTTGACTTGAAGATCAGTTCAGAGGCTTATTTTATTGTTGGTTTGAGAGAAGATCGGAGGAGGACGCAGAGAGTCACATTTTCACTCTGCCATCTTGGCTCCGCCCCCCGGAAGTGCCACTGGTGCCCTCTTTATTGGAACTTGGAATCTGGTAATATTGCATATTGATAGCCTAAGAAAGAATAAAATTTATTTATTTATTTATTTTTTGATGAGGCAATTGGGGTTAAATAACTCACCCAGGGTCACACAGCTAGGAAATATAAGAAATGGAAGTTGACTACTGCTTCAGTAACTTCGAGGGCATTGTTTTTATGTACTTATTTTTGTAATAAAAATGTCTACAAATTGCTCTGCCAGAGGGAAATTCAGAGAAAAATGAAGCAAATAATTCAGTTTCTGCCTTCTTGAAACTTATGCTATATATAATATAATGTAATCATAAAGATGTGGTAGAAATTATATCTCTCAACCTGCAGACAATGGAAGTGAATCAGAATGGATACCTAGCCATCTTAGTGAATTTTTAATTAAAAAGCAATGCCATTTATGTCTCTGCAATCCTGAACTTTTTTGTTGGTTTGGAAGTTTAGGTGGGATACTTTTTTTTTTAAATTTATTTTAATTAAAGCTTTTTATTTGCATAACATATGTATGGGTAGTTCCTTAGCATTGATCTTTACAAAGCTTTCCCTTACAAATTTTACCCCCAGTCCTCACCCCTCCCCTAGATGGCAGGAAGTCCATTACATGTTAATAATGATAAAATACTTGACAAGTTGTTGTGCAAGAAAAATCCTATCTACAAGAAAAAAAAATCATAGAAAGGAAACACACTTCAAGCAAACATCAATAAAGAGCATGAAATGTTATGTTGTGGTCCACATTTCATATCCCTCTCTCTGGGTGTATATGGCTTTCTTCACTGAACAATTGGAACTGGTTTGAGACAATTCTTTGTTGCAGAGAGCCATGTCCATCAGAATTGATCATCATGCGATCAATTCTGATGGACATGGCTCTCTTCAACAATGAAATGTTTCAAACCACCTCCAATTGTTCACTGAAGTAAGCCATATACACCCAGAGAGAGGGATGCGAAATGTGGACCACAACATAACATTCTCATACTCCTTGATTGATGTTTGCTTACATTGTGTTTCCTTTATCTGATATATCGTTTGTGTAGATAAGATTTTTCTTGCACACCAATGATAAGTTTGGAAATATGTATACATATATTCGATTGGCCAATATTTTAACATAATTAACATGTAGTGGATATCCTGCCATCTAGGGGAGGGGTGGGGAGTTGGGGGAAAAATTTGTAACGGAAAGCTGTGTAAGGGTTATTGTTGAAGAATTACCCACACATATGTTATGCAAATAAAATAAAAATTTAAAAAAAAAAAAAAAGAATTGATCATCATGTAATATTGTTGTTGCCGTGTATAATGATCTCCTGGTTCTGCTTGTTTCACTCAGCATCAGTTCATGCAAGTCTCTCCAGGCCTCTCTGAAATCGTCCTGCTGGTCGTTTCTTACAGAGCATTAATATTCCATAACATTCATATACCATAATTTATCCAGCCATTCTCCAATTGATGGGCATCCATTCAATTTCCAGTTTCTAGCCACTACAAAAAGGGCTGCCACAAACATTCTTGCACATGTGGGTCCCTTTCCCTCCTCTAAGATCTCTTTGGGATATAGGCCCAGTAGAAACACTGCTGGGTCAAAAGGTATGCAGAGTTTGATAACTTTTTGAGCATAGCTCCAAATTGCTCTCCAGAATGGTTGGATCCATTCATGGTTCCACCAACAATGTATCAGTGTCCCAGTTTTCCCACATCCCCTCCAACATTCGTCGTTATCTTTCCTGTCATCTTAGCCAATCTGACAGTTGTATAGTGGTACCTCAGAATTGTCTTAATTTGCATTTCTCTGATCAATAGTGATTTGGAGCAACTTTTCATGTGACTAGAAATGGTTTTAATTTCATCATCTGAAAATTGTCTGTTAATATCCCTTGACCATTTATTGATTGAAGAGTGGCTTGAATTCTTATATATATGAGACAATTTCCTATATATTTTAGAAATGAGGCCTTTATCAGAACCATTAAATGTAAAGATGATTCCCCAATTTGATGCTTCCCTCCTAATCTTGTCTGCATTAGTTTTGTTTGTACAGAATCTTTTTAACTTAATATAATCAAAATTATCTATCTGGTGTTCAATTAAGAGTTCCAGATCTATTTTGGACATAAATTTATTCCATCTCCACAGGTCTGAGAGGTAAACTATATTACGTTCCTCTAATTTGCTTACAATATCACTCTTTATATCAAGATCATGAACCCATTTAGATCTTATCTTGGTATGTGGTGTTAGGTGTGGGTCAAGCCCTGATTTCTTTAGGTGGGATACTTTTACTATCCAAGATATAATGGGAACTAAAACATTAATTGGCAGACAGTAGAGGGACTATGTTGAATGGATTGCTACATATATCAGACATCCAGAGCCTCTAGTCACCAAAGGTACTAAAGACTACCTTCCTTTGCATTTTTTTCATTAATTCCCTTGATATTCTTGATCATTTGTTCTTTCAGATGAATTTTATTATTTTTTCTAGCTCTATAAAGTAATTTTTTGACAGTTTGATTGGTATGGCACTAAGTAGATTAATTTAGGTAGAATTGTCATTTTTATTTTGTTACCTTGGTGAGAAATAACTCCATTGGACTTGGGAGGGAACAAAGTTAAAAGTCCATTTTATTACATAAAATAGAAGAAATAAATAGGAGAAAAAAAGGAAAAAAAATAAAATAGGAGAAAATAAAATTTTAACTGATTTTTTTAAAAAATAAAAACAAGGTTAACCCCCTCTACTTAGAACTTATTCCTCTGAACATTTTCTTCTCTGCCCTTTACCCACCTTTTCACCCTGCTGATCTCTATCTCATATCCCTGGCTACTTTTAAACATGTCCAAATCTGTATCATCCAATGTACCTTCACTGGACCATCTCATTTACCCAGAGTATTATCTTGCTGTTTCTATATAATATATTAAAGGAAGTAGTATTGCAAGGGACGAATGAGGAAGTGGTGGCACGGAATAGCTGATTTTTAGAGGACTTTGTCTTTGATAAAGAGAATCAATGAATAAACATTTATTAAGTGCTTACTCTAGAACAAAAGCTATCATACAAAAAGAAAAGCAAAATAGTTCATGTTCTCAAAATGCTCTGTTCTTAAACTTTCAGTAATTTAATCATCTCCCATGGGCTTAATGGTCATTTGTAGGTAGAGGATTCTGGGTAGATGATTTTTAAAATGCCCACTCAACCTTTCTTTTCTTTGCTCCTTAACTTTGCACAGGTTGTCTCTCTACTCCTTCCCTGAAATGTGACCTCATTTTAGCTCTGTCAGAATCTTTAGCTTCCTTCATGGCTCACTTCCTGTGCCAATTATTAAGGGAAGCCTCCTTTTCTCCTCAAGCACTCTTTTTTATTTTTTATTTTGTTTTATTTTATTTTTTGCTTTTTGCTGAGGCAATTGAGGTTAAGTGACTTACCCAGGGTCATACAGCTAGGGAATGTTAAGTGTCTGAGACCAGATTTGAACTCAGGTCCTCCTGACCTCAGGGCTGGTGCTCTATCCACTGCCACCTAGCTGCCCCAAGCACTCTTTATTTACTTATGTGTGTACATGTTGTATTCCTAGGTGAAGAGAAGCTTCTTAAGAGGAGATTATTTTTGTCCTTGAATTGTCTGATAAAGTCCCTAAAGGGTAGTAGACAATTATTAATGCTTATTGAATAAATGTTTGAATGAGGACAGAACATTTTGTTTTTGTATTCTCAGCTTCTGAGGAAGATTTTCCAAGTCCAACTTCTCATATGTTCTTTTTTTTTTAAATTTTATTTTATTTGCAAAACATATGTATGGGTTAATTGTTCAACATTAACCCCTACATAGCTTTCTGTTACAAATTTTTCCCCCCTACTCCCCACCCCTCCCCTAGATGGCAGGATATCCACTACATGTTAATTATGTTAAAATACTTGACAAATAGAATATATGAATACACATTTCCACACTTATCATTGTTGTGGAAGAAAAAAAACATATCTACACGAAAGACATATCAGATAAAGGAAACACAATGTAAGCAAACATCAATTGAGAGTATGTTCTCATATGTTCTTACAAATTTGACCCAGCTCTCTCTATAGAAATGAGGCCTTTATCAGAAACACTATCTGTAAAAATTGTTTCCTAGCTTTCAGCTTCCTTACTAATTTTGACAGTATTGGTATTGTTTGTGCAAAATCTTTTTAATTTAATATAATTAACATTATTTTGCATTTCATAATGTTTCCTCGTTTTTCTTTGGCATTCATCCCTTCTCCACAGATCTTGCTGTACTAATTTGCTTATAGTATCACTTTTTATGTCTAAACCCATTTCGACCTGTGAAATGTTGGTCTATACCTAGTTTCTGAGATACTCTTTCCCAATTTTCCCAACAATTTTTGTCAAATAGTTCTTATTCCAGAAGTTGGAATTTGGGGGTTTATCAAACAGTAGATTACTGTGTGGGATGGGTGCTAGACCCCTTTCCCAAATTAACTAATCAGAGACATCTTCAGGTACAAAGAGAAAGCATTTATTTAGTCCCTGCAGGGAGAGGCTCAGACACACATGGGAGCCATCTCAACTCCCACCATGTGCTCCTGGACTGGCTAGCGGGAAGTAGAACAGCCAGTCAAATAAGAAAAGATCAAGCCTTTTCATTGGGTAGACTAAAAGGAAGACCTTGACCAATGGTCACCAATGTTGTACACCTCTCACAGATTTTGTCACTTCCTGTAACTTTCTGTCACTTCCTACAACCCAGGGCCTGACCCTCCAGAAATCATGTAACCCTCCTCACCTGCCCCCAAGAGTCCCTCCTGCACCCAGAGTCCAAAGCCCAATCTCCCAGCTCTGGGAACAGGGATCATGTGATCAATACTGAGAAATACTTCATCTAATTAGTCCCTTTCATGACTATAGTCATTGCCTATTGTATCTTGTGTTCCAAACCTATTCAACTGCTCCACTACTCTTATTTCTTAGGCAGTACCAAATGGTTTTAATGAACATCATTTTATAATACAGTTTTTAGGTCTAGCATGACTAGGCTACCTTCCTTTGCATTTTTTTTTTTCATTAATTCCCTTGATATTCTTGACCTTTTGTTCTTTCAGATGAATTTTATTATTTTTTCTAGTTCTATAAAGTAATTTTTTTGACAGCTTGATTGGTATGGCACTGACTAAGTAGATTAATTTGGGTAGAATTGTCATTTTTATTATATTAGCTTGGTGAGAAAGAATCCATTGGACTTGGAAGGGAGTGAAATTAAAAGTCCATTTTATAACATAACTGCAGAAGTGGGTGTCCTATACAATAGGCACTCTTGGAGCACAAAAGCAGTATTTTACTCCCTATCCCTAAAAGCAAGTTCTTTCCCTGTTTCCCCCATTGGCTGGGTACTACAGAAGTTACAGTTTATCCAAAGCGCTTAATTCTTCATTTTCTGCCTCTGATTACATCTTCTCTCCACAGTGTAAGTCCTTAATTACAGCTTCCCTTCCACTTGTGAGTATTTCCTCCTCTAATTACATTTTAAAGTTCCCACCTTTGATTGTTTTCCCTCCATTTGCAAGCCTGAGTTCCCACCCCTGATTACATATTCTCTCCATAAATTTTTGTTTCCTTCTTCATTTCTTAGGTTTCAGTTTTATTTCTCTGATTTGTTTCATAACTTTGTGGAAACTAAACCCTTATCCAATTCTCACAGCTCAGTCTATCCATGAATGATATTTTTCCAATTCTATGTGAAAAGTATTTTGTAATTGTATTATGCAGTTCTTGACTTTGTCTTGACAGATTCTCAGATATTTTATATTGTCTGCAGGTATTTTAAATGGTTTTTTTTTTCCTATCTCTTGCTGCTGAGTTTTGTTGATAACATATAGAAATGCTGATGATTTATGGGGATTTATTTTATATCCTGCAATTTTTCAAAAGTTTTAAATTGTTTCTAAATAGTATTTAGTTGATTCTTTAGGATTCTCTAAATATGCCATCATATCTTTTTTTGTCTCTTCATTGCCCATTCTTAATTCCTTCAATGTCTTTTTCTTCTCTTATTGCCAAAGCTAACATTTCTAGTATAATATTGAATAATATCAATTTCTCATTGGAGATTTGACCTTGTCACTTCACCTCCTGGTGTTCCAAGTAATTCATAGATTTCTATAAACATCACTTTTTTTGATCTAAATCTTTGAAAAAGTCCTAACAGAATAATAAAAAGAAAAGAAAGAAAAGGAAAATAAAACAAAACAAAACAGAACAGAACATTGTTGTGTGCCCAGCAGAATATGTGGGAGGATTCAAAATATATAACAATAAATTTCTAGTTCAAGAAAAGATAAATAATAGTAGAAGAAATTATATTGAGTGTCCATCTTTGTAAATTGTTCTTTTGTTTTCTGCTGCACACTCTTTAAAATTTATTCTTTGTTTTTCCTTTCATCTCCTCCACCTCCCCAAGCAGGATATTGTTAATCATTGATATATTTAGTAGATATATCATGTATATGCGCACACACACGCACACACACATGCACACATACACATACATATACATTCATACTCATCCACACAACCACATGATATACATATATCTATACACACATATACATAGTGACATGCATACATATATCTCTATGCTTAGACACATACACATATGCATTTATTCATATATAAACATTCTTTTAAAACATTTGGTACTATTGACATATAATATATATTTTTCTCTTGATTGAATTGCTAACTTTGACTTTGTCTACAGTGATTACTAATAGTACTTTTTTGCTAATGAATTCTACTCCTAATCCTTATTGTAGTGTTTCTTCCCTATCCTAGTTAGAAAATAAGCTAAAAGCTTATCCTTAAACTAAGAAGGTAGCTAATCTAACTGTTCTTTAACTTGCCTTGCTTTTACTTAACCTCCCTCCAACCATGAATCCTTTCCTTATCTTCTTCCCCCACCCTTTGCCTCTCCCTCCATCAGTCCTTCCCCCCTTATTTCTTTATAAATTTTGGAGGGTGCTATGCTCTTCATGGTATATATGTAGAGTTGCCTATTTAATCCATTCTTGATATGAGTAGAGCTCTTTCCCCCCCTCCAATGCCTTTGTGTCTATTCTTTCTCTGTGTTTCATTTGTATAAATTTTTCTTTTGAGCTACTCAATTACTGATGCCAATCTTAAACATTTTCATATAAAAAACATAAACAATATGTCTATGTTAAATTCCTTGAAATTAATTCTGGATATTGGCTCTTATATGTTAAATTTTCTATTGAGTTTGGGTTTGGTTGAAAGTCTTAAAACTCTGCAAGTTTATTGAATGTCTTTTTTTCATTCAATATTATGTGTTTTGTTTTGTTTTGTTTTTTTCCTTTTTTGCTAAGGAAATTGAGGTTAAGTGACTTGCCCAGGGTCACAGAGCTAGGGAATGTTAAGTGTCTGAGATCAGATTTGAACTCAGGTCCTCCTGACTTCAGGGCTATCTCTATCCACTGTGCCACCTAGCTGCCCCCATTCAATATTATGGATAATTTTGCTTAATATGATATTTTTGGCCACAGGCCTAATTTCTTTTTTTTGCATTTATGAATGATTCCAAGACCTGTGGTTTTTTATTGTGACTTCTGAGAAGTCCTGTATGATTCTAATTGTAGCTCCAACATATTTGAATTGGTTTTTTTCTTGTCTTTTGCAAAATTTTATCTGATTTGGAGGTTTGAAATTTGGCAAATATATTCCTATGTGTTTCTTTCCACAAAGGATCTCTTTGAGGTAGTGATCGGTGGATTTTTCTGTTTCTATCTTCCCCTCATGTTCTGTCACTCAAGGATAATTTTCTTGAATTATTTCTTGCATTATTGTGTCAAGGTTCTATTTTTGGACATAGATTTTCATGTCTTATATTTTCTTGTCTTAGTCTGTTCTCCAGATCTGGTTTTTGTTTTTTTTTTTTTCAATGTTGCACCTTCTGTTGTGTTTTTTCATCTTTATATTCTGTTTTGTTATTTGTCTCTTATAGTTTCACTGACTTCCCCTTGCCCAATTCTAATTTTCAAAATTATTTTCATTTGTAAGACTATCTCCTTTTCTAGTTGAATATTTTTTTCATAATCTTGGGTTTTTTTAGATAGTTTTTATTTTTAATTTTTCTCAATGTCTCATTTGATTTTAAAATTCTTTTTTGAGTTCTATAAATTCTCTCTGGGCAGGGAGCCATTTAACATTACTCTTTGAGGTAGAAGCTTTTTTTTTACTTCAGTGTTCTCTGAATTTGAACCCCTCTCTTCTCTATTCCCATAGTAAGTTTCTATAGTTGGGTTCTTTCTTCATTTTTTTAAAATGAGAAGTATAAATAGTGAGGGGATGGTGCCTCCAGCTTCACTTCAGCTCTCCCCCTTCTGACCTAGAACTCCAAACCAAGGGCTCCCCACTCCTGCAAGTGCCCATAGCCAGCAGCATCCCTGCCCCATTACTTCTACACTCACCGGGTGTGCTGGTTTCTTCTGACCCATGGTTCCTCTCTTAAACACAGCTGGACCTGGTGTTCCTAATCAGCTGAGGTTTACTTAAGCTTGCCAGTCTCAGAACCCCAACTCTGCTTGTAGTCTGGGAGGTGAAAGTTTCTGTGGTTCCTGTGGAGGCTCCAGCCAAACCCAGCTAACCCCATGGGTCCTCATTTGTTGTTTGTATAGCACTAGCCTGGAGGTGTTTTCATTTCATGTAGGTTAATCACAGCTCCCCTAAAGGTCTTTCTTTGGATCTTCTTGAGTTGTAGCTGGAGGACCTCTGTTCTCCAAGTCTTTTTGATTTTTCAACAGTCTATATTTGCAGTGAGGTGCAAATTTGTTCCATTTATGGGGGAAATCTAGAGAGCCTGAAATTTTACTGACCTACTCCACCATCTTCCCAGAATCCTCCCCCAGATCCTTGATTTTCTGATGCCCCAAGCCCTTAATATTAGAGGGGGAGGGGGAGGTTTGAAGAATTTGTGTGACAAAAGAAAAAGACCTGTATGGGTTTTGTATATTTGTATGTATTCTCCTTTCTACCACCCTCATCCATTTAGACTTTCATCTTGAGGATAGAGACATATATCTCTGGCTAGCACAGCCACTTGTACATACTAGGTAGATGCCTGATAAATATTTATGGATTCTAATTCTGCCCAGAGCTGCTCCTCATTACCCTGAATCCCCAGGGCTTTAGGCTGTGTGACACTTAAAACAAATGCTTTAAATAATGCAGCTATTCATAATGTTATCTTTTGTTTGTTTATTTGTTACACTTTCATTTGGATTTGATAGTTTGGTTTTTGCACCAGCCCTGAAGTCAGGAGGACCTAAATTCAAATCTGATCTCAGATACTTAACACTTCCTAGCTGTATGACCCTGGACAAGTCACTTAACTCCAATTGCTTCAGCAAAAAAAAAAAAAAAAGGCTTGGCTTTTTCTTAAGAATGCTAATTGTCATACTTTAGGTATTTGTGCCTTGTGAAAAGTATTATTACAATTTCCCTTTATCTCTTTTTTTCTTACAGTTTTGCATTTGGCTCATTGATATCTGCTGTTGACCCAGTAGCTACTATTGCTATTTTCAATGCACTTAATGTGGATCCTGTTCTTAACATGTTAGTTTTTGGAGAAAGCATTCTCAATGATGCAGTCTCTATTGTTCTGACCAAGTAAGTTTTTATATGTGAAGGAGAAAAACTAAAGTTATTGAATTGTAAAGTATCAGATACCAAACAATATTTCCAAGTCATTACATGTAGTGTTGTTTTACTTCTAGGATTGTTTGCTAAGTGAATTAGCACCTTGGTTTATTATTGTAATAGGCCTTAGAGTTAACAAATCTTACAAAAGAAAGGTATTAAAAATAAACCAGAAAGGGGCAGTTAGGTGGCTTGGTGGATAGAGTACCAGCTCTGAAGTCAGGAGGACCTGAGTTCAAATCTGGTCTCAGACGTTTAACACTTCCTGGCTGTATGACCCTGGGCAAGTCACTTAACTCCAATTGCCTCAGCAAAAAAAAAATAAAAGAAAAATAAACCAGAAGTTTGTAGTGACACTCATGAGAAAAGCAGTCTTAAGTAGAATAAAACTTTGCTATAGCACTTCATTGGACCATATCTGCTAATATCTATTAAATGTGATTCATAAAACTTGCAATAAGAAAAATGGAGGAATTACCAGGAAAAGGAAATGAATTGTAGATCATTTCAAATTTACTACCCAATACTGGTTTGCTCATTTTAGCTGCAGTTTAGTATGTTATAGAAAAAAATACTGGGAGTCAAATACCTAAATTGAAGGCTCTGTTTTGCCACTAACTTTTTCTATATGACTTAAAGAAATCCCTTAACCACTTTGGTCCATAAGTATTTGGGTTTTTTTTTTGTTTTTTTGCTTTTTTTGCTGAGGCAATTGGGGTTAAGTGACTTGCCCAGGGTCACATAGCTAGGGAATGTTAAGTGTCTGAGAGCAGATTTGAACTCAGGTCCTCATGACTTCAGGGCTGGTGCTCTATCCAGTGCACCACCTAGCTGCCCCTAAGTATTTTGTTTTTAATCTGTAAAATGAGGGAGTCCTTGATAGTTGTGCTGGTGATATTGGACTTGATGTCTAAATTTCTTTCCATTTCTAAGATATAATGGTCTCTTTGCTTCATCTTACTTTGTCTGATGTATTTGTGGAAAGGAGAGCAAAAGCAAAAATCAGGAAGCTCTTCTTCCCTTTTGGGAAATAAGATTATAGGCAGTTAAGGTTAATTAAATTTTAGAAGTTTCAAAGGCCTATTGGAAACTAAGATTCAGTTACTGTTTCAGCTATTGACTTGCTTCAAAGGTTTTTCTAACAAAGTTCAGTGTGTTCCTCTATTTTTGAGGGAGTATGCCCATTTGCTTATTTTTAAGAAGGACATTTCATAAAATAGCAATATGGCAAGTGATGTTATTTAATTTCATAGGAAGATGAATTTTGGAATGAAATGTCATTGGATAATATTAAGTTGCCAATATTTGTTTCTTTTGTACTACTTTAGTTTTTTGGTACATCAAAGGCTTTTTAAATTATTTAATTATTAAATTCCTTTCAACCTTGATTTATTACTATGAAGATTCATTCTCTAGCCAAAACTTAATTTAAACATGTTGGAATGAATTTCGTTCCAGACCTGTCACTTATTCTTTAAGCATTGAGAATCCTAATATTATTAAATAAATATAGGAAAATATTGGCTCAGAAAGGGTAAGGAGATGGCCTGCCCAGGTAAATTTGTACCATGCAGTAATTTTGTTTATTTAAGAAAAGTCTGAATTATCTTTTTGATCTTGGGCAAGTTACCTGACCTTGTTGAGCTTTAAGTCTTCTCTTTATAAAGTGATGATGTTGGACTAGGCCTCTAATACTGCTTTTAGCTTTAAGCCCCCCACCCCTTTATAAAAAAGCCCTTTTAGGGTCAAAGTTCCTCTCTGCCCTGCCATTCCATGAGACCCTGAAATTCTGTTTTAAAATGTTGTTATAGATTCTTTTTTTTTTCCATTAATACCTGGGGAAAGTACTTTTCTAATTTCTTTCTTTTTTTCCCATTTCCTTTGAATTGCTAGCACAGCCGAAGGCTTGACAAGGAAAAATATGTCTGATGTCAGTGGGTGGCAGACTTTTCTACAAGCCCTTGGTTACTTCCTTAAGATGTTTTTTGGCTCAGCTGCACTCGGCACTCTAACTGGGCTAATTTCTGCACTAATATCCTTTGAAAACAATAAATTGCATAATTCCATAAATTCTTTCTTTTCATTTTCTTTAGTCATCTTTTAATGTTCCTTAAGTGTGTCTTTTTTTTAAATCAAAGTTTTGTTTAAGGGATAATTTTGGTATACACTTATGTGGTTTTAGTAAGATTTAAATTAATAACTGAGCTATTTTAAATTTGTCACCTAGAAGCAGTGTGATGTCATGAATAGCTCATTGGTTCAAAATTTATTTCTGACGTTTCCTTGAAATGTGACTATAGGCAAGTCACTTTAGTTTTCAGAGCCTTAATTTCATCATCTATAAAACAGGGAAGATAACATGTGTACTACTTACAACGTAAGAGTTGTTGTAAGCATCAAATGTGACAATAGCTATAAAGTACTTTATAAATCACAAATTGATGTATAAGAATGGTATGAAAGTAGTTATAATTAGGTTGCCATTTAAAAATTATGAAAATTCTAAAACCCCAATTCTTGTTACATTTTAGATGTGATTAATTTTTACCTATCCCAGTTTTCTTGTCCATAAAAAAAGAAAATTTATTTTTTAAAAAAGTAATACTGTTATGGTTATGGAAATGGGTTTGTAAAATAAATTATATCTAAACCGTTTTCATTATTTTGATTAAGAAACAAATTGTTGGTGTTCTGTTCAGAAAAGGAGAGATATTTGTTTACAAAAGACATTTTTGTCTTTTTGTTCCTTTACATAAAGCTTATTGTATTGAAGATAGAATCAATTGGCAAACCATTTCTAGACCTTCCTGATACTTAGGCCATCTGGTCAGTTTGTTTTATAGTTGGAACAGATTTTCTGCTTTGTAATGGATAACTGCCTACCCTTTTTTCTGTGAATTTGAAATCTTTTAAATGTAGAGAGTTTTCTCATTGTCTGAACTTATTTCAGCATTTCAAAGATATGTTATTTTATTAGTGTAGGTAGGCCCTCCACCAATGTAGATCACAGCTCTTCTCTGACCTGGGATCTGTAGAAGTAGGTGCATAAAAAGAAAGTTTTTCCAGCTTCTTATACTTCTCTCCATACCATTGTTGACAAAAAGCTAAATTTGGTTTAAAGCTAAGTAACTGGATATTAGGAGATAAAGAAAATTTAAAAGGCATATGTGTATGTCTAAAAGACAAATAGAGGAAAAAAGAGAAACTGAGAAGAGAAATGGAGATCAAAAGAGAGAAGTGGGGAGGAAGAGAAGAGAAAGAGATGTGTACGACTAGGGGCTATGGAGTATTTTAACGTAGATGAGCCCTATCCTATCATAAAGGATAAATTTTAGAGATTACCCAATAAGGAGAAAAGCCACTGTTAGGTATCATAATATGAATTATGTGAGAAAAACATATGATATAGTAGAAAAAACACTGGATTGGGAATCAATTGATAACTCAGTTCTGCCCCTTAACCCCTCAGCCTCAGTTGCTTTATTTGTAAAGTAAGGATAATAATGCCTACTTCACTTATTTCACAAGATTTTAAAAAGTTTCGAATGAGATGATGTAATTTATAAACTGTAAAGTATTAAACTAAATGATTATTATTATTGCTATTATTACAAAATGTTTTCAGAATGAGAACTAATTGCCTATTAGAGGTACTCTTGCTGCTAAAATCAGGAGACTATAATCATAAAACCTTATAGGTAATGCAAGGTTTACTTATAGATCATTTGATCCACACAGCTATTCTTTGAACTAGTTTGAATTGACATTATTATCCCCATTTTTCAGATGAAGTTTAGGCCAACTAGTATAATCTTTCCCTGAATCATGACTGTTCTCTAAGTCGTTATTCAGTCTCTGGCTAAAGACTTGTAGACTTGTACTCTTAAAGCCCTGAAATGGGAGAATCAGGGAAAAGTCCCTGAACTTTGAAACTACAGGCCTGGCTCTGAGATTGAATCAGCTGGATCAGCTGTTCAAGAATAGTACAGGTTTCCTATAGCTTCTGAGTATTTTGTTGACTTTCTAGTTGTGTTCCCATCCCTTATTTTACAAAGGAGAAAAGTCAAAGCACAGATATTAAATGGCTTATATAAGGTCACACAGCTAATAGATAAGTTGCAGACCTGGAATATGAATCCAAGTCTTGATTTCTGTTATATGAATTCAGGCTGATTTTGTCTTTTCTTTTCTTTCTTTCTTTTTCATAATTTTTTTCTTTCTTTTCAAAGATCTCAGTGTTTTATAAACAGTATTCTCTACATCCCTTTCTCTAACTGTTAGTCTACTTATTTTCAGCTGTAACCTAGAGATATTTTGAAATTTTTAATTTTTATTGTTCAGAGGATAAAAAGAGCAGCTTTATAACTTTTCTGAAATTGTAATACATTGTTCCTGGGTTTTTTTTTCCATAATATTTGGTGTTTCAAGTATTGAAGCATATTGATTTAAGGAAGACACCTTCCTTGGAGTTTGGGATGATGATTATCTTTGCATATCTTCCTTATGGGCTTGCAGAAGGCATCTCCCTCTCAGGTAGGTTTTAGAATGAATGAAAATGATAAGAATGTGCTGGTCCCATGTCAGTATGATATGAACTCTGAATTGACTTTCTAGGGAGAGGGTGGTAGAATAGAATTATCATCCTTTTAACCAAATGCTGATTATAAAATGCTCCTTTAGGGTTTAGGATACACTTGGGGGCTTTGTACAAGATTAATAAAAGATTTCGACCTGAGACCTAAAACTATCTAGTTATTTAAGCAAAAAAGAGATATTAGGGATCATCTAAGGTTGTGAGTTGAAGCTCAAAGAGATTAATTGACTTGCTCATGATCATGCAATCAATCAAGAAACATTAAGTAAGCTTTTACTATGTGTCTAGATAGCCATGTACTAAGTGATACAAAAACAAGAGAGCTCCTGCCATCATCGAGGAGCTTAGTGATGAGAGAAAACTGGAATTCAAAGTTAGAGTTTTGGATTCCAGAATTTGATCTCCTAACTAACTAGTCCAAATAATTTTAGGATTTTTAACAGTTTTAACCTGGGAAAGTAATTTCTGTAAATCTCTATTTGTATTATTCTCTTATCTGCCATTTTGTCCTTCTCATTAGTATTGGTGACAGGTGCAACAAAATACAATTTTATCTATTCAGGGCCTACTTGGACAAGAGCCCAGGGAAGATAGTTTTTCTGCCTTCATTGAACACATATAATATAAAACAAATATGACTTTATATGTACTTCAGAGAGTGTCAAACATAGTGCTATATATTTTGTTTTTTGTCATTTTGTGGGGCAGTTTAATGTTGTGGAAAAAGCACTAACTAGGCTTAGGATTTAGAGGATTTGGGCCTAAGTTCTGCTTGGACACTAACCAATTGTATGCAATGAGCAATTTACTTAGTATTTCTAGAGTTTAGCTTCCTTGTCTACCTTACAGAGTTGTAAAGAAAGCACATAAAAATATTAAGTGCCAATGTTAAGTGTATAAGGGGTATTTTATTACAATTGTCAGACATTTGAGATTTTTATTATTTTCTGCTCCATGATGATCATGAGCTCCATTTAGATAATAATGAACAATTTTTTCTCTTTTAAAAATTCTCAACAACAGTTAGTCAGAAAATGTCTACTATGGGCAGAGTACTGTACCTTGTGAAGCTTATTGTCTAATGACTACCTAGATAACATATATGATTTTGTAAATTCATTAGAGAGATACAGAAAGCATGAAGAGTGAGGGGATAGTTATGTGGGTTCTGTTTGGGCAGCTAGGTGGTAGAGTAGATAGAACGCTGGACCTGGAGTTAGGAAGACATGAATTCAAAAACCAGTCTCACTCTGGGCAAGTCACTTATGTTTGCCTCTTTTTCCATATCTGTAAAATGGGACTAATGATAGCATCTATCTCCCGCGTGATATGATTTAGGAGAGCAATTGCTGATTTCAAATGATATATTTGGAGTTTAGCACCAAGTGATGAAATTGTAAGCATCAAATGTTGGTTCAAATGTGAAGAATTCACAGTGGCTATTCTCTTTGGCAAAAAACAGTTTTGATTTTTTTTTAAATAAGAAATTACAGACAAATGAAGAAATACAGTAGACACCAGAAATGATAAATATGAGAAGAACTAGAATATTGATGGAATTCTTCACTCCCTAGGGGCTATGGAGTATTTTAACGTAGATGAGCCCTATCCTATCATAAAGGATAAATTTTAGAGATTACCCAATAAGGAGAAAAGCCACTGTTAGGTATCATAATATGAATTATGTGAGAAAAACATATGATATAGTAGAAAAAACACTGGATTGGGAATCAATTGATAACTCAGTTCTGCCCCTTATTCATTATTATTATTCTCCTCCTATTATGAGTCAGAATAATAGTGCTTTCTAATTTCTTATGGGATTCATGGATTTGGGGACCTGGGCAATGTAGGAATGGTAGCTTACATTTCTGTAGTGATTTGAAGTTTACAAAGTTCTATTTTCACAACAGCCCTGTGGATCAAATAATGCATAAATTATTATCTCCATTTTATTTATGAGGAAACAGGTTCAGAGATGTGAAATGACTTGCAAAACTGGGACTTAAAATCAAGTCTCTTGGCACTCAAGGACATATTTTCATAGTCCTATAGAAGCGAAAGATGAAGAAGCATTTGACTTAGAGGATAGGGCACTGGACATGTGAAGTGGTAAGTGGTAATATAAAATAGATTTGAGAGAACATAATAGTTCAATCAACACAAAGAAATTATGTTGAGACATCCATCACAAGTTATAAAGGTTTGCTATTTTATTTTATGTGAATAGCACTTGGATTCAGGAAAATACAATTAGACAAGGCAGAGTCATAAATGAATAAGTAATTTGCTATTAGGAAAACAGTTTTGTTGTTGTTGTTGTTGTTGAGGCAATTGGGGTTAAGTGACTTGCCCAGGGTCACACAGCTAGGGAATGTTAAATGTCTGAGACCAGATTTGAACTCAGGTCCTCCTGACTTTAGGGCTGGTGCTTTATCAGGAAAACAATTTTTAAAGTCTCAGGGGAGCCGAGGAAGGATTTAAGGAGTAAGGGGAGGAATAAGGGAGAAGTTGGGGAGGGGTCTGGGAGAGATTAAGGAGAAACCAGGTAGACCTGCTGACCAGGTCCCATAATTGTCTAAATATATGCTAATTAAGACTTCAGAAATTGAAGTACTATCAGTGAAAAGCTGGATGAATTCCAGCTTTTCATCAGTCTGTGCTTAACTCTCAGGCATTCTGAGAAATTGACCTGATTATAATTGGTAAAGGAGCTAGATGCACTTGTTAGTTTAGGGTTCACATCACATGGAGTCAGGAAGTTCTGGATTGTATCACACACATTTTAGGTATGTGACCTTGGACAGGTCACTCCATTTATTTTTTGGTGCCATCTGTAAAAAATGAGAGAATTGGACTTAAGTGGCTTCTAAAACCCCTGCTCTAAATCAATGATCCTGTGTTTACAGACAAGCAATAAATCCACCAGACACTGAAATATAAAATATGTTAAATACATTATAGTGGAAAAAGCATAGAACTAGGGGTCAAGAGATGTAGGTTTGACTCACTATTGATCAGAGAAATGCAAATTAAGACAACTCTGAGGTACCACTACACACCTGTCTGATTGGCTGAAATGACGGGAAATGATAAAGACAAATGTTGACGGGGATGTGGGAAAACTGGGACATTGATACATTGTTGGTAGAACTATGAATGGATCCAGCTATTCTGGAGAGCAATTTGGAACTATGCTCAAAAAGTTATCAAACTGTGTA
This sequence comes from Myrmecobius fasciatus, assembly GCA_023553655.1. Taxonomy (NCBI): domain Eukaryota; kingdom Metazoa; phylum Chordata; class Mammalia; order Dasyuromorphia; family Myrmecobiidae; genus Myrmecobius; species Myrmecobius fasciatus. Next base: position 18,459 of record JAJPUD010003758.1, read on the forward strand.
TACCCTTTGACCCAGCAATGTTTCTATTGGGCTTATATACCAAAGAGATCTTAAAAGAAGGAAAGGGCCCCACATATGTAAGAATGTTTGTGGCAGCTCTTTTTGTGGTGGCAAGAAACTGGAAGCTGAATGGATGCCCATCAATTGGAGAATGGCTGAACAGATTATGGTATATGAATGTTATGGAATATTATTGTTCTGTAAGAAACAACCAGCAAGATGATTTCAAAGAGGCCTGGAGAGACTTGCATGGACTGATGCTGAGCGAAATGAGTAGAACCAGATCATTATACACAGCAACAACAAGACTATATGATGATCAATTCTGATGGACATGGCTCTCTTCAACAATGAAATGTTTCAAACCAGTTCCAATTGTTCAGTGAAGAAAGCCATATACACCCAGAGAGAGGGATGTGAAATGTGGACCACAACAGAACATTTTCATGCTCTCTATTGATGTTTGCTTGCATTGTGTTTCCTTTATCTGATTTTTCTTTCTTCTAGATATGATTTTTCTTGCACAACAATTATGTGTGAAAATATGTATACATATATTTGATTCGTCAAGTATTTTAACATAATTAACATGTAGTGGATATGCTGCCATCTAGGGGAGGGATGGGGACTAGGGGGGGAAATTTGTAACAGAAAGCTTTGTAAGGGTTAATGTTGAAGAATTATCCATACATATGTTTTGCAAATAAAAAGTTTTAATTAAAAAAAAAGATGTAGGTTTGAGTTTTAGTTTTAACACTTAATAGCTGTGTAAATATATGCAAACCAGAACTCTTATGCATATTTTAATTGCAAATCCCAATGGCCATTTCTTAGTCCTCACTGTTTGACATCTCTCTAGCTTTTGACTAATGCATTGTTGGTGGAATTTTGAACTGATCCATTATGGAGAGCTATGTGGAACCAAACCCGAAAGTCTATAAAACTGTGTGTACTGTTTAATCCAATACCACCACTGCTAGGTCTGCATCACAAAGAGATCCAACAAAAAGAAAAGGTCATTTATGTACAAAAATATAGCATTTTTTTTTGGTTGTAGTAAAGAATTTTCCCACATCCCCTCCAACATTTATCTTTTTTTTTTTTGTCATTTTATAAGCCAATCTGATGGTAGCTTGGAGTTGTTTTAATTTGCATATCTTTAATCAGAAATAATTTAGAACATTTCTTCATATGATTATTGGTAACTTTGATTTCTTCTTCTGAAAACTGTTTTAATCTGTTATCAGTTGGACAATGGCTTTTATTTTTGGATATCTGGCTCAATTCCCTTGATATTTGAGAAATGAGGCCTTTATGCAAGAAATTTGCTATAATTTTTTTTCCTATTTACTGTCTGTGGCACTTTTTGGCAAAATATAGTTTTCTTGATTATCTCTTTTAATTAGATTTATTTCAGCTGTTGCTCTGTCTGAGATCATGATTGCCACTCCTTTATTTTTTACTCCAACTAAAGCATGATAGAGTTTGTTTCAGTGCCTTATTTTAACTCTTATGTGTGAGCTTTTGGCACTGTTTACCATCCCTTTTTCTGGATGTTCTTTTTTTTCTCCAGCTTTTCTGACTTTCTGTCTCCTAGATCTTTTTTTTTAATCTGTCTGCCCTTTATATTATTCTTTGCTAGGCCATTCAATCAGTACATTTTTTTTTTTTTTTTTGGTCTAGGCAATTGAGGTTGAGTGACTTGCCCAGGGTCACACAGCTAGGAAGTGTCTGAGATCAGATTTGAACTCAGGTCCTCCTGATTTCAGCCCTGGTAATCTAACCACTGTGACACCTAGCTGCCCCAATCGATACATTTTTATTACACCTCTACCTATACAAGTACTTGTGCAGAGCCCTGGATATCATCATCTTGCATGTCCCTCTTTTTGTCCATAGGCATATCCTCTAAGTCTCTTCCTTGAGTACTCTTTTTTTCCTATTATACCCTCTCTCAGATCTCAGAGATTCTCTCATGAGTTCAGCTACATAGATGCCTAATCTCTCTCCTTAACTATATTTCTATATCATTATTGTCTTGCTAGGTATCCTCATTTGAATGTCCCGTATGCATCTCACTCACAACATGTTTCTCTAAACATCCCTATTTTTCTGTGAGGGATTGCTATCCTAGTCATCCTGGTTTACAACTCAGAGCCATCCTAAACTATTGACTCTTCTTAATTACTGCCCTCACTTTATCAAGTCTTGTTGATTCAGTTCATTTACAGCTAACACACTAATTCATACATTCATTGACATTTATGACTGGACTATTTCATTAATCTTTTAATTGATCTCCTTGCTTCTAGTCCTAAACTTGCTTTTCCAATCCATCCTCCACATAGACACCAAAATAATCCTCCTAAGTACAAGTTTGACCATGAAATTCCCTTGCTAATTAAACTTCGAGGACTCCCTTTTGCCTCCAAAATAAAATACAAACTCTTCAACTTAGCATGTAAAGCCTTACTATCTGGCTCCTATTTATCTTCCCTTTTCTTTGTTTTATTGATGTCCTTTTATTGTAGAGCACAAATTTTGCTGCATAGGATTCCCTCCCCCAGTTTAAACCATCTTTTGTAACAAAAAGAAATAAAAAAGGGTGAGTGCCTTTTGGTGCCTCAATTTTCTTACCTGTAAAAAATGAGAGAATAGAATTTAGTGGCCTCTAAAGCCCTTGCCAGCTCTAAATCACTAGGTGAGGTTGGCAGAGAAAACCTGAAGTACTGATAAGATTACCCCCTGAGGGAAGCAGGGAAAGGCATGATGGGGATCACCTCTATCTATCAACCCCAGTGGTGGTCTTGGATAATTCCAACCTTGCTGTATCCAATCAGATGTCAAACCCCAAGGGTAAATTTCCCCTGAAATCTGTCCACGGATTACACCATCATTGCTGAATCATCACTTTGTGTTAACTTGTCACACTATTCTGTCTCATGGTGTCTTTCTCCTTACCCCATTCTTCCCCCATACCTCATGGTATTTTTCTCCTTCCTGTAGGTAACCAACTTTTTTAGAGGGCTAAACTCCTCTGTGGATTTAGTCTACTCATCAATGGCATACTCCCTTTCTCCTGGCTAATTGTCCTTTCCCTTAGGGAACTTATCATTTCCATTGTTAACAATTAACCTTCCTTTAGCTTTCCTTACTATATGCTCTCCCAAATCTATTTCATATTTACCACTCCTGGTACTTATTTTACCTCTTCCTTTTGTCTGTAATCTATTCTCATAAATAAATATGCCTTTTGACAATGAGAAGGCCCTTGTGAATTCTTATCTGAATTGCTACACTGAACCCCATCATTTGGTGCCTTTTCTAAATTTCATTTTTTGGTGCTACACCAATCTCATCGTTTGATGCTAATTGCTCTCCCAGGTCTCATCAAAAACAGCTGAGAAGACTACTTCATAGATATTTTATGTTGCTTTTCTTAATATACTCTTTATTTCAGCCAAATTAACCTATTAGCTGATCCCCCAAATTCAGCATTTTATCTCCCATTTCAGTGCCCTTGTTTTGGTTGTATGTGGCTCAGAATAGTGAATGACTACCATATGATATCTCTAGTAGCAAAATAAAGATTTATTATACATTCTCAAGAGAATTGGTCATCCCTTTAGTCAAACAAGCAATTGAAAGGAGGAGGCACCTTTTGGGACAGGTTTTAAAGTTTAAATAGTCCCTAACGCAAAAACCTCTCCTACCACTGACCCTCATCTTCATTGGCTGAGGGTTTTACATTCTAAATTCGGGAACTACCTAGGAAATTGAATTTTGGCCAATAGGTACATAACTGTCCATATTTGATTGAGATGGGAAAGAAATAATGTCATGGAAGGATAGCAGGAAGGGGAAGAAGGTATGTCCTGGGGTCAATGTCCAAGGACCTTTAGGCCTACTCCAACTCTGGAGCCTTACTCAATTTTCACAACTCTCTTTTAGAGATCTCACTCCATCTCATTCAGTTGCAATCTTTGTCTGGAATGTAATTTCTTTTCTCCTCTGTGAGAAGAAATTCTTAACTCTCATAGAATCTTTTTCACTTCTTTCAACATTGACTGCAGGTACTATTTCCTAAGAGAAGACTTTCCTGATCCTTAGTACTTCCCCCACTTAAATTTTCTTGTGCTGAGCACAGTGCCTCATACCAAACCAGCACTTACTATTTGTTGAATTGAACCCTTCTTAATCTCAATTTCTTTAATTGTGGATAATCATACTTCCTATTACCTACTTTAAAGTACAGTAGAAAGATCCAGTGGAAATCGTGAACTTAGTCACAAAACAAATAGTCCCAGACCTCAAAGTGTTTACATTTCCTTATAGAATTACACTAGACAGATTTCAAGATCTTTAAGGTCTTTTTCAACTAGGCAATCCTAGCACTACCTTGCAGAATTGTTGTGAGAATCAAATGAGATAAATTTTTAAAAGTACTTATAGTATCTGGTGTAAAGGAGGTGCTCTGTGTAAATGCTTACTCCTTTTTTTTTTTAATCTTCCCTAATTTCTATGATTTTCTTATTTTGAAAAAAAAGATAAATAAGTTACTATAGCACCTATCTTCCAACGTTGTTGGGGATGAAATGATATAATACACATAAAGTACTTTGAAAACCTTAAGATGATACATTTCAATTTTTCTATTATTGTTATTGTATTCCCTGTATTTAGCACAGTATCTGGTACATAGTGTTTAATAAATGCTTTCTGATTAAGACAACTCTGAGGTACCACTACATACCTGTCAGATTGGCTAAAATGACAGGAAAAAATAACGATGAATGTTGGAGGGGATGTGGGAAAACTGGGACACTAATACATTGTTGGTGGAACTGTGAATGGATCCAACCATTCTGGAGAGCAATTTGGAGCTATGCTCAAAAAGTTATCAAACTCTGCATACCTTTTGACCCAGCAGTGTTTCTACTGGGCCTATATCCCAAAGAGATCTTAGAGGAGGGAAAGGGACCCACATGTGCAAGAATGTTTGTGGCAGCCCTTTTTATAGTGGCAAGAAACTGGAAACTGAAGGGATGCCCATCAATTGGAGAGTGGCTGAATAAATTATGGTATATGAATGTTATGGAATATTAATGCTCTGTAAGAAACGACCAGCAGGACGATTTCAGAGAGGCCTGGAGAGACTTGCATGAACTGATGCTGAGTGAAACGAGCAGAACCAGGAGATCATCATACACAGCAACAACAGTATCACATGATGATCAATTCTGATGGACATGGCTCTCTGCAACAAAGAATTGTCTCAAACTAGTTCCAGTCGTTCACTGAAGAAAGCCATATACACCCAGAGAGAGGGACATGAAATATGGACCACAACGTAACATTTTCATGCTCTCTATTGATGTTTGCTTGCATTGTGTTTCCTTTCTCTGATTTTTTTTTTCTTGTAGATAGGATTTTTCTTGCATAACTTGTCAAGCATTTCAACATTATTAACATGTAGTGGACTTCCTGACATCTAGGGGAGGGGAGGGGACTGGGGGTAAAATTTGTAATGGAAAGCTTTGTAAAGATCAATGCTGGGGAACTACCCATACATATGTTATACAAATAAAAAGCTTTAATAAAATAAATAAATGAATGAATGAATGAATGAATGAATAAATAAATAAATGCTTTCTGACTGAGTTCCAACAGTTTTCATTCTTTTAGCACGTATGATAAATTAGGAGAAATGAGTAAAGGCAATATTAATAATGATAAAAAATTAAAAATTCTTTTACTTTCTCTCTTGTTGACTATATAAGATTATTAGAAAGTATTTATCAAGGCAAGGAAAATTCCTTTGGATTTAAAAAGGCACTCAAATGTGCCCTGTTTTCCTGGACTTAGAAAATACCATTTTATTATCTTTAATGCATTCTAATGGCAAATCTGAGGAACTCAGGTATTTTAAAATTATAGACCATAGTTCTATACATAGTATCAATTTACAAGTATCATGTAATAAAACAATAGAGATAAAAAAAATTTGGACACAGTATTATATACTGTGGCTGACTCCTGGGGTTATTTGAGGGAATCGGGGAGGGGGGGGGAGGATCAGGAAGAAACTTCATGTAGAGCATAACACTGGAGCAGTCTTGAAAAAAGCCACAGATTCTAAGAGATCTAGATGAAAAGGGCATGTATTTTAGGCATGGTGACCAGCTAGTGAAAGTGCATATTGGCAGGAGATGGAATGTCAGCTGGACAATAGAGTTCATGGGGAGGAATAATGTGTAAGAAGACTGGAAAAGTTGGAAGGGTTCAGGTTGTAAAGAGCTTTGATGCCATATAGAAAAAAAATGATAATTTGATCCTTGAGGCAACAGTGAGTTAATAGAGTTCAGTGAAGTGGTCAAAGCAGGTAATATGGTCAGACCCATGATTCTAGAAAATTACTTTGGTGGCTATGTGAAAAGTGGATTGCAATGTGGAGAGAGAGAGGCTTGGTGCAGAAAGATGAGGACATGAACCTCACTAGGTTTACCTTACTAGTGAGGGTAAGGGTAGTAGTTGTATTAGTAGACAAGAGGGGCTATATAAAAGACATGTTAGGGATATAGGAGTCACAAGACTTGGTATTTGCTTGAATATATGGAGTAAGTGAGAATGAATAGTCAAAGATGACAGTGAAATATAAACCCAACCTAGATGAGTAAGGATGTTGATGTCCATAGCAGTAAGAGGAGATCACTAAGTGAGAGTGTGTGGAAAAAAAGAACAGTGTCAGAAATTACAAATGTTAAGGAGAATGAATTCTTATGAATGGCAATGTGAGCAAGAACTAACATAAATCATTAAATCTTAAAAACAGACATTCCAGCTGCAACTGTATAGTTTCCTATGCTAATGCCTTTTCTTGTGATTTTTTTATTCAATAACTTAACTTTAATAGTTCTATGAATCAGTTATTGCATATATGTGAATGTTCTCTCTGCATATGAGTCTCAAGTCTATTTAGGTAGTCCTAACTGCTGCTACTTCTTTTTTTTTTTTTTAAACTCTGATCTCATATGTGGAATTAGATGTCTTTTATAAGCATCCTAAATTCACTGTGTCTAAAACTGAATTCCTTATCTTTCTCCCACCCTTTCTCATCCTCATATCCAATCTATTGCTAAGTCTTGCTGATTCTTCCGTGGCAACATCTTTTGTACACCCAGGAATGTGCTGGAGACAGTGCTAACCAGCTTTTAAATTTTCAGTGTGAGCATCACACCTCAGAAATGCATTCATTACAAATCTTGATTGTTTTGTTTGATTTGTTGTTTTGTTTACCTAGACTTAAGAAAGTATTAAAAATGAAAATTGAACTTAAAATAAATGCACATAAGTTTTACCTTCTCCTTAGCACCATTGTTAAACATTTACCTGCACAGCCCTGTCGTGTTCTAAAATATTGCTTGAGTTCAGTAGAAAAGCTGCAGAAGACTCAGGGAATTAAGTCATTATCAGATTGGAGACCTGGTAACTAGAAGCGAATAATGATAGTAATAATTAGAATTTTTACAGTATTTTAAGGTTTGCAAAGTACTTTATATTCATTATTTCATTTGAGCTTCACAAAACTCCTTGGTATATTCCTCTCTCTCTCCTCTAACACTGCAACTATTCTAGTGTGGATCTTTTCCACTTCACTTCTGGACTATTGCAGCAAACTTCTGATTGATCCCCCTGCTTCAAATTTCTCTCTACTCTCTATTCCAGTTCATTTTTCTGGAAAAATGATATTCCTAAAGCAAAAGTCTGACCATGTCACCCCAATTTAGTAAATGCCTTTTCAACTCCTGAAGTAGAAAATCCTGTTTGGCTTTAAAGTTTTTTGTAATTGGGCCCCTTCCTATTGTTTCACCTTATTCCCTCCCCATATTCTATACAATCTTTTGACAACCATGCTGTTCCTCCCACAAGACACTGACTTCAGACTCTGGGAATTTTCACAGGCTATCCCTATGCCTAAAATTCTTTCTCTTGGCTTCCTTCTAGTAGCAGCTAAAACTTCTTCTGCAAAAGTTCTTTCCTGTTCCCCTTTCTTAGTGATTATCTCCAATTTATCCTATATTTATCTTGTTTGTTCATAGTCATTTGCATATTATCTCTTCCATTAACTGGGAGCTTCCAGAAAACAGAGACTGTTTTTGGGTTGCTTTGTATTCACTAATGATTAACACAGTACCTGGCACATAGTAAGCACCATATAAATGTTTATTGTCATCATTATTATTAGCTATATAAATGCTTGTTGGCTTTTCTTAACTCAGATAATTACCACCTATGGGATTTTGGGCAAGTTACTTAATCTGTCTAGGTCTCAGTTTCCTCATTTGTAAAATTTTAAGATTAGCTCTTAGTTTTCTCATCTATAAAATGAGTTGGAGAAGGAAATGGCAAAACATTCCTGTATCTTTGCCAAGTAAACCACAAGTAGGGTTATGGAGAGTCAGAGATGGCTGTAAAAAAAGCAATAAAGGTTAGCCCAGATGACCTCTATATAGCTCTATATAGCATCTCTGATCCTCTGCTATAAATATTAGAAAGTTTTATGGTATTTCTTGTCTGAATTTTGCCACAAACAACAACAAAGATCAGCTAATCAGCCTAATAAGATTTAGTGGTAAAAACTAGTATTTATAGAGTGCCATAAGTTTTGCCAAGTATTTTGTATGTATATGTACATATACATAGTGCAGATGTATAATTTTATTTTATTCTCACAACAATCCTGGGAGATAGTTATTATCTTCATTTTATAAATGAGAAATATGAGGTAGATCGAGGTTAAATGGCTTGCCCAGGAGTCATACATCTAGTATCTAAGACTAAATTTTAATTTAGGTCTTCCTTACCAGTGTTCCATAAATTGTACCTAACTACTTGCACCTTTCTGGATAGAAGAGAAAATAAATTTAAACTGGGATGTGGGAGATTTGGTATTTGCTATTCATCTTTCTATAGTATTCAATAAATGGTTTTTTAATCCATTGACTGATTGTTATCTTCATTTATTCTGTTCCTTGTTATTTCTGTGTAGGTATCATGGCCATCCTATTCTCTGGTATTGTGATGTCTCATTATACACACCACAACCTTTCCCCAGTTACACAGATCCTAATGCAGCAAACCCTACGAACTGTTGCCTTCATGTGTGGTAAGTTGCACATTTGTAGAGTGTGAATGTATTCATTAAAGTGTTAGTTCTTCAGGACAGTTACTTTACTATCTGTCAGTCATTCTGCAGACATTTTTTAAATTCCTATTAAATGCCAGTCATTGTGCTAGTTGTTCGGAGCAAATAGAAAGAATAAAATAATTCCAATTCTCAGGGAGCTCAAATGGGAAGACACATAAATACATATATAAGCTCATACAGAGTAAGCACAAAGTAATTAATACAAGGTAGTTTGAGAGGGAAGGCACTGGTAGTTAAGGGGAATCAGTAAAAGCATCATCTAAAAGATAAAACTTGAGCTCATGAAGGAAAGAGAAAAATTTTGTGGTAGAGATGAGGAGGGAGTGTGTTAAAAGAAAGAGGATAGGTTACTGTAAAGGCATGGAGAAATGAGATGGAGTCTCATGTGTGAGAAAGAAAAAGGCCAGTTTAGCTGGATCCCAGAGTGTCAGAAAGGAAGTAATGTCCAGTAAGGCAGGCAAGAGAGTTTGGAGCCAGGTTTAAAGGGCTTAAAAGCTAAACAGAGGGGTTTATGTTTTAGCCTAGAAGAATTAGGAGGAAAATATTCCATTGGAGGTTTCCTTAAGCTCAGATACTTTTTTTTAATGATCAGATCTGATAATGTCACTCCCCTACTCAAGGAAAAGGAAACTCATTCTTATATCAATGATTTGGTTGGATTGAAGTGGAAGAGAGGATGTTGTTATAAAAGTCCAGGTAAGAGAAGATAAAGGCTTGAACTAAAGCAGTAGTTGTATGAGTGAAAGGAGTCATTTGCAAGAGATGTAAAGATAAAATGGCAAGAAATGGCAATGTGGTGTGAAAAGGAATAATAGTAGAGGATGATGCCAGTGTTTTGAACTCCAGATAATGGAAAGGTGGTGGTTTCTTTGACAAATAGAGGGAATGTCCTCCATGGAAAAGGGTAAGATCTCAGTGAAAAGAGAATGAATGGCCAAGAGAAACTAGGGCTGGACATAAAGACCTCAGAGTCATTGGCATAGAGCTGATAATTCGAGGTCACAGAGAGATACAGAAGGCAGAGTAGGAAGGATAGGACAGAATCTTGAGATACCTTTAGTAGTGTGTGTTATATGGATGATGAGCCTAAAAGGAGATGGGGAAGGTGCAAACAAGGAGGAGGAAGTCCCAAGAAAGAGAGTATCCCAGAGAGGGTGTTTAGAAGTGTTGAACACAGCACAGAGAGCAGTTTCAGTTGAATAATGAATGAATTTAAAAGCCAGATTACAAAGGTTAAGGAGTGAGAGGAAAGGAAGTGGTGGCAGCAGGGTAGACATCTTGTAGGCATTTGTCCAAGAAAGGGAGGAGTGATGTAGGAGGATAATCTTCAGGTGTTGTGATGTCTAGTGAAAGTTTTTTTTAATAGTGGGAGAGATTTAGCCATATTTGAAGGCAGTAGAAAAGTAATTGATAGGGAGAGATTTCAACTTTGAGAGGGAGGACATGATTGAGGCTGCAATCCACTGGAGAAGACAGGAGGGAATGGGATTGAGCACACATATAGGGGACTGGTCTTGGTAAGGAGAAGAACACCTCTTTGACAGAGTCTGGGAAAAAGGAAAAAAGTGGGGATGATGTCAAGGGGTTTTGAGATAAAGAGAAAGGAAAAAGAGGGATCAAATTGCTTCAGTTTTCTCAGTAAAACTGAGGAGTATGTGAGGGACTTGATGAGAGAAAAGGGGGGAGTAAGATAGGTAATCAATACAGAAGGAATAAAAGGACTGCCTTGTTGAAGCCATGTTCACTAAAATGGCAGATTTATATATAGTCATTGTTTTTTCCTGGGTTTATATAGTGTCATTTAAAAATACACTTTTAGACAACTGATTCATCAAATTAGAATACTCTGGGTAGCAAATACATTTTTCTTGTGTGTTTAGTAGATTGGAGATCGAGGTTGTAAAAGAGGGAATGATAGAGTCTTAACTTGAAGTTTATCTAAGTATTGATGACAAATTTTATTAATTCTCCTTCAAGGCCTCAATATAATGTTGATTGTGTCAGTTCAGTGCAAACTCTGGCAAAAATCATATAGCTGGGAAGCTTCTTATATAAGGCCAGCAGTGGTCAAAGTATCTGTAGCTTTGAGGGCCAGCCTAATCAAGTTCAAAGAAGGGCATCACCAAGAGGTTTGGCCATAGCAATTCAGTAAACCAATTAAAAATGTACTTTTTTTAGGGAGAAAGGGAAAAAAGAATTGCAACCTGTATCTATGGAGGGAACATCTGTAGTAATAAAGTCACATACATCATCACAGAATGAAGTAAGGGAGAGTATGCTCAGTGATAAACTATTTTGTTGGTTTTCTACTCAAAGGTTATTATTCTACTCAGAGATCATGTATTTAGTGGCTTAACTATTTAATGGTGTTTTGAAAAAGTTAGTTGGAGTTGATTTTTTTCTTTTTTGCTTCTTTCAGAAACATGTGTGTTCGCATTTCTTGGCCTGTCCATTTTTAGTTTTCCTCACAAGTTTGAAATTTCTTTTGTCATCTGGTGCATAGTAAGTATTTTTCCATTTAAAATTCTTGATTATAAGTAAAGAGGCATATAATTGTGTTTTATGTAGCTGCTTGTCATTTTTCTTTTAAAGGATGGTTTTTCTTTAAGGATGGTTGGGTGTTCTGGACTATTTAAAAATGAGCAAGTAAAACTCATTTAATAAAAAAAAAGTCTAATGGCTCTCTTCAACAATGAAATGTTTCAAACCACCTCCAATTGTTCACTGAAGAAAGCCATATACACCCAGAGAGAGGGATGCGAAATGTGGACCACAACATAACATTCTCATACTCCTTGATTGATGTTTGCTTACATTGTGTTTCCTTTATCTGATATATCGTTTGTGTAGATAAGATTTTTCTTGCACACCAATGATAAGTTTGGAAATATGTATACATATATTCGATTTGCCAATATTTTAACATAATTAACATGTAGTGGATATCCTGCCATCTAGGGGAGGGGTGGGGAGTTGGGGGAAAAAAAAATTTGTAACGGAAAGCTATGTAAGGGTTATTGTTGAAGAATTACCCACACATATGTTATGCAAATAAAATAAAAAATTAAAAAAAAAAGTCTAGATTCCTCTTCTGGCATACAGTCATCATAATAATATTTATTTGCATTTCTATAGCAGTTTAATTTTACAAAGCATTTTTCTCAAAACTGTCATATTAGTGGTCAGCAAAAGATAGTATCACCATTTGTAAAATGAGGAGTTCAGGTCAGTGAAAGGGACTTCTCAGCATTCATATAACTAGTCAATAATCAGAGCCAGAATGTAAATAATAACTTGCAGACATTCCTAGACTCTTAATATATGTTTGTTGAATTGAATTTTTGAATATTGTTATGTAAAATCCAAATATCTTGAAATGTATTTGGGGATGGAATAAGAAGAAATCTTTAAAAGATAGCTATTACTTTAAGCTCATTTCCTCCACAAAGAGCAAAACTTTCTGTGTAGTACAAGGAAATTTGAAATATTGGAAATATCCTTATGTACGGAATGGGTACAAGACTCCCCTTTCCCAATTTAAATAATCAGAGACATTTTCAGGTACAAAGAGAAAGCATTTATTTAGTCCATGCAGGGAGAGACCCAGATACACACCTGAGAGCCATTCCAGCTCCCACTATGTGCTTGGGGACTTGGCCAGCTTCTGCCTTGTCCAGGATTTAAAAGGCAAAAGACTGGAGCTTTTTCATTGAATAGACTAAAAGGATATAACCATCCTTGACCAATATTGCCTGCTTCTTGTGGGTCATATCACTTCACTTCCTGTGGGTTACATCACTTCTTGAGGGTCTGACCTTTAGAGACCATGTGACTCCCTGCAACCCAAGATCCAAGGCCTGGGAATAGGGATAATGTGACTTAGTCTCAATACTGAGAAAGCTTTATCCAATCAGTCAATCAGTCCTAACCCGCCTCTTTTTCATCCATTTATAGATTGTTCACTCTAATACATACATCTTCCACTAGGGCATCTTTATGACCTAGGCCTTCAGGCTGGTCCCTCTTCAGTACTAACTATAATCTGCCCTCTACCATTTAGAATCAACACCCGCATATCAGTGGAAACTTTCAAGAACCACTTTAGCTACTCCTGAACTTGGCTAAATCTTGAACTACTCTAATGATTAAGAGCATAAGCAAGTAGGTGACAGGATATTGTAAACAACATATTGTAGTATTCTGGCTTTTAATCCAATCTGCTGTCTGTTTCCATTTTATGGGGGAATTCATCCCATTCATATTCACAGTTAAAATAACTAATGCTGTATTTCCTGCCATCTTATTTACCCTAGGTTAGGCTTTTCTCTTTCCTATCCCCTTTTCTGTCTCCCCAGTATTTTGCTTTTGATGACCATCTCCCTCAAACAGTACTCCCCTGTTAGAGCCCTTCCCCCCCCCCTTTTTTTACACCATTTCCCTAATTCTGCTGTTTTCCCTTCTATTAGTCTTTCCCTTTCTTTTCCCCTTTCCCTCCTACTTCCCTGTAAGGTGAGACAAGTGTCTATGATACAAAATATGTCTGATATTTTCTGTTAGAGCCAAATCTGATGAAGGTAAGATTCACACAATGCTCATCCCCCTCCCCTCTTTCCCTCATTTATAATAGGTCTTCTTTGCCTCTTCGTGAGATGTAATTTCCCTTATTTTACCTCCTTTTCCCTCTTCTTCCAATATAATCCCTTTTCTACCTCTAGTTTCTTTTTCATATTATCATAATAAAATTGAATTATACCCACATTCTCTAAGTATACCCATAATAGAAATATAGTTCTCAGGAGTGCTTTTCTTTTTACCTTTTTATGCTTCTCTTGAGTTCTGTGTTTGGAGGTCAAATTTTTTGTTCAGTACTGGTCTTTTCATTAGAAATAGGTGAAATTCACCTATATCATTGAATGTCCATCTTCTTCCCTGAGAGATAGTGCTCATTTTAGCTGGATAGGTTATTCTTGGCTGTAATCCCAGTTCCTTTGCTTTTCAATATCAGATTCCAGGCCCTTCGATCCTTTGAGGTGGAAGCTACTAGGTCCTGGGTAGTCCTAATTGTGGCTTAAATTGTTTCTTTCTGTCTGTTTGTAATACCTTTTCCTTGGTATAATAGTTCTGAAATTTAGCTATGATATTCCTTGGGGATTTGATTTTGGGGTCTCTTTCAGGAGGTGATGGGTGGATTCTTTCGATGGCTATTTTTATTTTCTGATTCTAAAACATCAGGGCAGTTTTCTTTCAAGATTTCCTGGAAGATAGTGTCTAGGTTCTTTTTTTCATCATGGCTTTCAGGAAGCCCAATAATCCTTAGATTGTCACTCTTAGATCTATTTTCCAGGTCAGTTGTTTTTCCTAGGAGATAATTCATATATTTTTTGTTATTGTTTGACTGATTTTTGAAGTTTTATTGAGTCATTTACTTCCATTTGTTCAATTCTAATATTTAGTGTATTATTTTCTTCAGTTACCATTTTTAGCTCCTTTTGCAACTGGCCAATAAAATTTTTTTGTTCATTGCATTCTTTTTCCATTTTTTTCATTCTTTTTTGCAATGATCTCATTTCATTTCCTCATATTTCTTCTAACTCTCTTTTAAGAGCCTTTATGCCATCTTCAAAGAAAGCCTTGTGACATGGTGTCAAGCTTATGTGTCTCTTTGTGGCTTTCCTGGAATTGCTTTATTTTAGGGACCTCAGTATTTGAGGTCTGTTCTTCTCTTGCTCCATAAAAGCTGTCTATGTGAGAGTTCTATTTGTTTTTTTTTTTTAATTCATTTTTTTAAGACTTGAGGTTTCTTCAAGACAAAGGAGGGACAGCTGCTTTAATTTGCCCTGGGGCAGGTCTGCTGATTAATTGATTTCAGGTGCTGGGCAGTTCTGCTGATTGATTGATTGATTGCTTTAGGGTGCTGTGTAATGGCAGCTAGGTCTGGTGTTCTTCAGGGGCTCAGTGGTTCACAATCTGCCCCCCACAAAAAGGCAGATCTGCCAAACCACCTGCTTACAATTAGGACAGATTGACCCAAGAGGCCCTCAGAAGACCCCCAGGTGCATGAAAGCCACAATGCTACGACTCACCACTCAAGCTCCCCACCTTGGTCTCCCTGCACCAACTCCCACTATCTCTCTTGGAAACCCAGTCATCACAGAACAGATTGGCATCTGGCAGCCATAGAACTACAGCACTGTGGAGGCCTGTGGGCTCAGGGCCATTGTCACACCATTCTCACCTCAAGCAGTCCAGACCTAGATTCATTTGGGACAAAAGGATGAAGATCTCATCTTCTGGAGCTGCTTTAGACCGACAAGAGTAGGCTGGCCCTACTCAGTGGGGTCTGGAATGAAAAGGGGAGACAAGTGACTTGTAGGTGGCAGCAGAAGCATCTGCTGCTGAATGTCAGAATTGGGTGATTTCAGGTTGACCAAGTGATTGGAATTTCATGACTGGAAGAAGCAACTCTCACAAGTATATTAAAAATACAAGGACTAAATATGAGCAAAAGAGAAAGAATAAACAAAAGTGGAATTAATATGGAGGTTACTAGGGACAGTAACAATAACTGGAAACCTATATTTTAACTCAAAATCAAATCAAATACAGCTTTAAATTCCCAGTAATATAAAACTGCTTTTGCTATCATATCTCAAATAATGAATTTCACTAAACTGGCTAAACATTATTTCTTTCTCTCCCTCTGGCCCCTGATGTCCTTTCTGCAGTCAGGGAATGTGGAAGGGGAAGAAAGAGATATCTTCACTCTCTGCACTGTCCTCCTCTAGGAAGGCCCAGTTTATTTGAATTGCTTTGCAATTTTGAAATGACCAAATGGCAAATCCCCCAATCATTGCTCTCAAAGGACTTTCCTGCAGTTCTAACTTTGACTAGAGTTGGAGCCTATGGGAAAATAAGCTCTCTCTCTCTCTCTCTCTCTCTCTCTCTCTCTCTCTCTCTCTCTCTTTCTCTCTCTCTCTCTTTTCTTTTTTTTAAACAAATTCTAGCTAACAGATCATTATACACGGCAACAATAAGACTATATGATTCTGATGGACATGGCTCTCTTCATCAATGAAATGTTTCAAACCAGTTCCAATTGTTCAGTAAAGAAAGCCATATACACCCATAGAGAGGGATATGAAATGTGGACCACAACATAACATTTCCATGCTCTCTATTGATGTTTGCTTGCATTGTGTTTCCTTTCTCAGATTTTTTTTTCTTGTAGATACAATTTTTCTTGCACAACAAGGTAAGTGTGGAAATATGCATACATATATTCGATTTGTCAAGTATTTTAACATAATTAATATGTAGTGGATTTCCTGCCATATAGAGGAGGGGTGGGGACTAGGGGGGAAAAATTTGTAATGGAAAGATTTGTAAGAGTCAATGTTGAAGAATTACCCATACATATGTTTTGCAAATAAAAAGCTTTAATAAAGAAAAAAATTTAAAAAAAATTCTAGCTCACAGAACAGACATGACAAAGACATTCTTTTTTTCCATTTTATGTTAATATGTTAATTATGTTAAAATACTTGACAACTTGAATATATGTATTCCTATTTTTACAGTTATCTTGCTGTGCAAGAAAAATCGAATCTACAAGAAAAAAAAATCTGAGAAGGGAAACATAATGCAAGCAAACATCATTAGAGAGCATGAAAATGTTATGCTATGGTCCATATTCATATCCCTCTCTCTGGGTGTATATGGCTTTCTTCATCACTGAACAATTGGAACTGGTTTGAAACATTTCATTGTTGAAGAGAGTCATGTCCATCAGAATTGATCATCACATAGTCTTCTTGTTGCTGTGTATAATGTTCTCCTGGTTCTGCTTATTTCACTCAGCATCAGTTCATGCAAGTCTCTCCAGGCCTCTCTGAAATTGTCCTGCTGGTCGTTTCTTACAGAACAATAATATTCCATAACATTCATATACCATAGTTTATTCAGCCATTTCTTCAATTGATGGGCATCCATTCAGTTTCCAGTTTTTAGCCACTACAAAAAGGGCTGACACAAACATTCTTGCAGATGTGGGTCTCTTTCCTTCCTTTAAAATCTCTTTGGGATATAGGCCCAGTAGAAACACTGCTGGGTCAAAGGGTGTGCACAGTTTGATCACTTTTTGAGCATAGTTCCAAATTGCTCTCCAGAATGGTTGGATCCGTTCACAGTTCCACCAAGAATGTGTCAGTGTCCCAGTTTTCCCACATCCCCTCCAATATTCATCATTATCTTTTCCTGTCATCTTAGCCAATCTGACAGGTGTGTAGTGGTATCTCAGAGTATGACAAAGACTTTCTGCACAAAGAACAAACACAGACAAAAATATCTAGAATAAAAAAAGTTAAACTAGATGATCTCTTAGTTCCTTTTCAATTCTAAAATTATTTGATTCTGAAAAGTTGTGTGCTTGTGATAATGCAGTTTGGGACACACCACCTAAAACTTTCAGTAGATCTTCCCTGCTTTTTTTATGAGACCCATTTGGTATTCTCCCTAGTATACAGGGCTATATATTCCTCTTGAAGATTAGTTTTTGATCAGAAGAAGGAGTAAAATTAAGCTAAGGAATGGGCCTAAGAACTCACTTAAGTGTACTTTAGGATATTTAGTCTTTACAGCACGTTTTTAGTTAAGACCATTGTCTTAGTCACTGCATGTAAGCAGTGGCAAATTTACTGATGTGTTTTGGTTTCATGACTTTGATTGGACACTTGAAATTCATTTGTATATCAGTCATTAAATATTTATTAGATGTGTAGTATGTGCCAAGCATTGATCCTAAGGACTAGGAATGAAATAAGAAAAGAAAGAAAAGTCTTTGGGGCAGCTAGGTGGCGCAGTGGTTAGAGCACCAGCCCTGAAGTCAGGAAGACCTGAGTTCAAATCTGGTCTCAGACACTTCCTAGCTGTGTGACCCTGGGCAAGTCACTTAACCCCAATTGCCTCAGCAAAAAGCAAAAAAAAAAAAAAAAAAAAAAAAGAAAAGAAAAGTCTTTGCCCTCAAGGAGCTTGCAATCTAATGGGGGAAGACTATACACAAAAAACCACTGGCATAGGTAGTGGAGGGAGATGTCAGAAGTACCTTCTTAGTCGTGATGTTTCTGGAATTAAAACTGAGCAGAACAGCTCTTAAGAATGAAGAGTACAACTTCTGATCTTTCAGTAGAGTTAGGCTTTGGCCAGGAGTATTTTGCTTCACCTTCCAGCCCTCTAATCAGAATGGAGAAGCAGTCTACTGAAGGGATGTTGAAACAGTCTCCATGGAGATTTGATTTTTTTATTTATCTTGGGGAAAGCATGGTGTTTGTGGAGGCCAAACCAAGCAGAGCAGCTTATAGGCACAAATCAGTAGAGAATCAATCAGTTGTTTGACTTTTAGACCTCCCCTTTGGAGCCTAGACCTATTAGAAAGTAGAAACAATAACTTATTTGTCCCCTAGGGCTTTATTAGTAAGAAAATTAGCTCCATTTGTGGATATCCTCTAGATGAGCTAAATAAAGCTGGCTCCCAGATTAGCCTCTGGGTACTTCAGAATGCTCTTTTGCCTTCCAGTTCTGTGGTCATTAATAAAATAAAAATTATTAAATAATGTCCTTCTTACATAAATACCTTCTGAAATTTGTTTTAATATTTTCTCTTTTTTTCAGGAACATAGGAAACTATACACCTGTGTTTTAGATAATGCTAAGATTCTGACTAATATTGTTTGGCCAGGGTTTGATTTGATTGATTTACAAAAAAAAAAAAAAACTATGTTTATAATGGATGTGCTCTAGGAATTATATTAACTGAGAACAAGTTACAGCTAGAAGCAGATATAATTTTGAATGGAGACTTAGATGATTTTCTTGCTTTTTACACAGGTACTTGTCCTGTTTGGCAGAGCTGTGAACATTTTTCCACTGTCCTACCTCCTAAATTTCTTCCGTGATCATAAAATTACCCCCAAAATGATGTTTATCATGTGGTTTAGTGGTAAGTTGGACCTCCTTTCAGGAAGAAAGTTGGAAGAACAATATTACTTATGTGTTATGCAAGATACAGGTGGGTTAATTTATGTCCTGCTGTTTTGCTAAAATTATTGGTTGTTTCAATTAACTTTTTAGTTGAATCTCTAGGATTTTTCAACTATAATATGTTATCTAGAAAAAGATAATTCAATTACCTCATTCCCCATTTTTATGCCTTTAATTTCTTTTTTCTTTTATTGCTGTTTCTAGCAATTCTACATAATATTGAATATTATTGGTGATGATAGGCATCCTTTTTTCATTCTTGATCTTATTGGGAAGGCATCTAATTTATATTATAGAAAATACTTGCTGATGTTCTTAGGCAGATGCTTCTTATTATTTTAAGGAAAAGTCCATTTATTATTTATGCTTTCAAGTGTTTTAAATAGGATTGAGTGTTATATTTTGCTATTCCAAAATTCAGGAGCCACTGAAGATTTTTAAGGAGTGGGAATGACATGGCCAAATTTCCATTTTAAGGATATGATTTTGGCAGCTAGATGGAAGATAAATTGAAAAGGTGAA
The DNA here is from genome assembly GCA_023553655.1 of Myrmecobius fasciatus. NCBI lineage: Eukaryota > Metazoa > Chordata > Mammalia > Dasyuromorphia > Myrmecobiidae > Myrmecobius > Myrmecobius fasciatus. The sequence continues at coordinate 38,224 of JAJPUD010003758.1, forward strand.
AAAATAGAGGCTGGGAAACTAAAATGCTATTGTATAATCTGGGTGTAGCCTATTGACTGCTTTTGCACTCAGCCATCCATACCCTGCTTCTGAGATTTTTCATGAGCTCTTATTGAATAGAGAATAATATGCAAACCTGTTTTTTAGGAAGATTATTTGGGAAGCTGTGTAGAAAATAGACTGGAGAAGGGAAAAATTAGAAGTAGGAACACCAATTAAGATATTCTTTATTACAGTATGCCTGAAAAATAACTTTTCTGTTTCCTGACACCCTTGGAACAATTCTATCTTGAGGCCAAATGAATTGGCTCTGCCTGGAACCCCTCTATATTATGAAAAGGCCCAGTCTCACTGCCACTCCTCTTTGAAGATAAGGAATTAATTACCTCATGAATTAATTTCTCCACAATTGGCATATTCCCAGCTAGATTTACTTCTCCTCTATTGCAGTTATTCTGAACCACCCCTCTCCTCTGTCACTGTACAAACCCAGTTCCCTGTCCCCCACTGACCCTACTCTTTTTCTGTTTGATAGTTGCTTCTGTCTAGGTTTTCACAACACTGATTTCCCCTGGTTCTCCTACCTGTCTGACTACTCCTCAGTCTCCTTTGATAGATTCCTATCCAAATCAAATCAAATAATCATATGTATTCTCCAAGATTCTATCCTGGACACTTTTATAAGTATAAGATTTCATATTTATCTCTATTAAATTCATCTGTTATAAGATTCAGCCCATGTTGTAGCCTGTTAAATTATTTTGTGATCCAATGTGTTGGGTTTTTCTTTTCAGCTTTGTGTCAACTGCACATTTTGTGAGCATGTAACATAAACTTTCGCCAAAGTCATTGACAGAAATATTAATAGCACAGAACCAAACACATGACTCTGCAGGGCCTCTGTGAGACATATCTTATCATGCTATCATTTAAGTATTGATGAGTATTTGTGAGAAAGATGTTCTACCAGTTTTGAATCCTACTAGCTATTACTAGCATCTACCCAACATCTTTTCTCCAAGAATAGCACAAGATAATTCTTTGAACATTTCTTTTATAATTTAGATAAATGATATCTACAGTGTTTCTCTAATCTACCAAAGTTTAGTAGTTCTGTTTATTAAAAAAAAAATAGGAAGATTAGTCTGGCAAGACCTGATCTTGTTAAAGTTGCACTGGCTTTTTATAATCAATCTTTTCTCTACATTCACTCTCATTAAGAATTCATTCTAGAGGGGACAGCTAGGTGGTACAGTGGATAGAGCACCAGCCCTGAAGTCAGGAGGACCTGAGTTCAAATTTGGTCTCAGACACTTAAGACTTCCTAGCTGTGTGACCCTGGACAAGTCACTTAACCCCAAGTGCCTCAGCAAAAAGAAGAAGAAGAAGAATTCTAGAATTTTGCTGTTACTTTAAGTCAAACTTCTTGGCCTGTAGTTTGTAGAATCTTTTCTATTTTCTGTTTCAAAAATCAAGACTGAGGCAGCTAGGTGGCACAGTGGATAGAGCACCATCCCTGAAGTCAGGAGGACCTGAGTTCAAATTTGGTCTCAGACACTTAACATTCCCTAACTGTGTGACCCTGGGCAAGTCACTTAACCTCAATTGCCTCAGCAAAAAGCAAAAAAAAAAAAAAAAAAAAATCAAGACCTTTTTTTCCCCTTTTCTAGCTCTCTTCCATTCTCCACAATCTTACATTTAACATTGACAGTAGCTCAGTAATCACATCTAACTGTTCTTTTAGTAGCTGAAGATGCAGTTCATCCAGAACAGGTGACTTGAATTCATCAAGAATAGTAACTAAGTACTTTCTTTACTACTGAATTTTCATAGGCATCAAATCCTCTTTAGCTGTTTTTATTTTGCCTTTCCTGTTCAGAGGTTTGTTTCCTTGGCAAACAAGCAAACAAACAAAAGCTACAGAGGCAAAATAAGAATTAGAGCAGCTTTCCCTTTTTTATTCCAATTATTCTTTTTATTTCTTCTAGTTTTGCTGTAATTTCACCTTGTTCATTTGCTATTTTACTGATTTAATTTTCTGTTCTCTTCTTGTTGTTTTCTTATTATTTCTAAGGCTTGGGCCTTTTTTTGCTTATTTCTAACATTATTTTTCCTTTAATTTTTAATATCTCCTCTTTTGTGTTTATTTTCTGCTTCTTTTCTAATTTTAAAAATGTATATTCAGTTCATTGTCTCTTTTTCTATTTTGTTAAATGTGTAATTGTAAATATGTGATTTTCTCCCTGAGGCTTTAGGTACATTTCAGAAATTTTGATATGTTGTCTCATCGTTATATTTTCTTTTATATAGTTGTTAATTGTTTTTATGATTTGTTCTTTGATCTACTCATTATTTAAAATTTCATTATTAAGTTTCCATTTGGGTCTGTATCTTTGGTAGTGGTCCCTGTACCAATTTCTGTTTCTTTTGCGTTATGGATTATAAAAGATATATTAAACTATTGTTTTTTTCTTTTTATACTTGTTTGCAATATATCTAATCCCAGCACAGTCATATTTTTTTTAATAAAAGTTCCACATATTGAAGAGAAATAGTTATATTCTTTTGCTATTCTGTTTAGATGTTCTAAATTTTTTAACTTCATTTTCTCCAGTAATTTTATTAATTTCATATTTTCCCTTATGTTTAATTTGTTGTTGGACTTATGCAAAACTGATAGAAGTATTGGTTTCCTGGCATTATTCTTTTGCTGTCTATATCTTCTTGAAGAGTTCAGATTTTTTTTATTAATTTATACACTAAATTTTAAAGGCTAAAGCATTTAAAGCATATACATTTATTGTTGGTATTGAATTGCTGTCTACAGTTCCTTTAAACATAATATAGTTTCCTTGTTTATCCCATTATATTTTTTTGAATGTTCATTTTTGCTTTTTGAATAGCATGATTGTCCACTCTTACTTTTTTATTCATTTGATACATAGTAATTTTTTCCCCATCTTTTCAGTTTTATTTTATTTATATCCTTTTTTTAGATGTGCCTCTCATAAGCTATAGATTGTAGGGTTTTGTTTTCTTATCCACTCTGTTTCTTTTTCATTTTACTAGGTTGTTTTATTCATTCACATTTAAAATTACAAAATTTAGGTTTACATTTTCCTCCATCTCTCTCTAAAAATATTTTCAGGTTATGATTTTTTTCTTCTGCTGAAACACAACATTATGTTTCTTTAGTTACTTTAATTTTTTTTTAAGGTTCCCATTGTTCCCTGTTCACATTGGCTATATTCTTATCTCTGATACCTTCATCTCATTTGTTACTCTCTTCCCTTTAGGATTTTGTTTATTAGTTCCTTTTTCTCTCCTGTTTTTATCTGGTTATATATTTCTTCCCCCTCTTTTTTCTCTTATCAAGTAAGTTCCCCCTTTCTCTCTTCCCTGTAAGCTAGTCTTGTTCATTAGCCTTTTTTAATTGCATTTTTTAACATTCTTTTCCAAAAAAAGATTTCTCTCATTATCATTATCTTCTCTTTTTGTTTACCCTAGGCTCTTATTTTCTGATTAATGACTCCTCTAATCACAAGTTCTCTCTCTTTTTTTTTCCTCTGCATTCCTTTTGCAATTAAAACTTCCAAGGTATTGATTCTTTTTTTATTGAAGTTTTTTATTTTCAAAACATATGTATCTATATTGGATTTGCCATATAATTTAACATATTTAGTATGTATTAGATTACTTGTCATCTAGGGGTGGAGGGGGTGGAGGGAAGGAGGGAAAAAGCTTGGAACAAAAAAAAAGTTTTGCAAAGGTCAATGTAGAAAAATCATGTTTTGTAAATAAAAAGCTTTTAATAAAAAAAACATATGTATCGATAATTTTTCAACATCAACCCTTGAAAAACCTTGTATTCCAAATTTTCCTCTCCTTCCTCTTATCTCCTCCCCTAGATGACAAGTAATCCAATATATATTAAACATGTTAAAATATATGTTAAATCCAATATATGTATACATATTTATATAGTTATCATGCTGCACAAGAAAAGCAGATCAAAAAGGAAAAAAATGAGAAAGAAAACAAAATGCAAGCAAACAGCAACAAAAAGAATGAAAATGCTGTATTGTAGTCCACACTAAGTTCCCACTGTCCTCTCTCTGGGTGTAAATGGCTCTCTTCATCACAAGATCATTGGAACTGGCATCAGTCATCTATCTCATTGTTGAAGAGAGCCATGTCCATCAGAATTGATCATCATATAGATTTGTTACTGCTGTGTACAATGATCTCCTGGTTCTGCTCGTTTCACTTAGCATCAGTTCATGCAAGTCATTCCAGGCCTCTCTGAAATCGTGGCTAGAAACTGGAAACTGAAGGGATGCCCATCAATTGGAGAGTGGCTGAATAAATTATGGTATATGAATGTTATGGAATATCATTGTTCTGTAAGAAACGACCAGCAGGACGATTTCAGAGAGGCCTGGAATGACTTGCATGAACTGATGCTAAGTGAAACGAGCAGAACCAGGAGATCATCATACACAGCAACAACAGTATTACATGATGATCAATTCTGATGGACATGGCTCTCTGCAACAAAGAATTGTCTCAAACCAGTTCCAATTGTTCACTGAAGAAAACCATATACACCCAGAGAGAGGGATATGAAATATGGACCACAACGTAACATTTTCATGATCTCTATTGACATTTGCTTGCATTGTGTTGCCTTTCTCTGATTTTCTTTTTTTTCTTGTAGATAAGATTTTTTTTGCATAACTTCTCAAGCATTTCAACATTATTAACATGTAGTGGACTTCCTGCCATCTAGGGGAGGGGAGGGGACTGGGGGTAAAATTTGTAATGTAAAGCTTTGTAAAGATCAATGCTGGGGAACTACCCATACATATGTTATACAAATAAAAAGCTTAAATAAATAGATAAATAGATAAATAGATAGATAAATAAATAAATAGATAGATAGATAGATAGATAGATAGATAGATAGATAGATAGATAGATAAAATAAATAAATAAAGAGCTGCCACAAACATTCTTGCACATATGGGGCCCTTTCCTTCCTTTAAGATCTCTTTGGGATATAAGCCCAGTAGAAACATTGCTGGGTCAAAGGGTATGCACAGTTTGATAACTTTTTGAAAATACTTTCAAATTGCTCTCCAGAATGGTTGGATCAAGGTATTCATTCTCTAAGCTCTTCCCTCCAGGCACATTCAGCCACAATCTTTGGGGTTTATTTCATGGATACTCCTTTTCCATTGTCACTCATTTCTAGAACCATGCCAGTAATTTCATGTCTCAGAAGATATTGATCCTTGGTGAGGCCTGTCCCCCAACATTGATCTATAACCTCTCTTGTCATTTTTTTCTGTATTTGCCTAGAAATCTCTGTGTTCAAGTTCATTTATTCCTCTAAGTGTCAATTGCTCTCAAAAGTCCCAACTCCTCTCCCCTCAGGATAAGTAGACTTTTCAAATATCAAATCTCTCAGGCTTCATTCGGTATAAATTCCTTATCTCCCTTCATTGACTATCTCTTTTCATCAATAGGAGCTTTCATTGATGGAATCCCCTACCATCTCCAAAGTAAGGTGCCTTTCTTTTCCTCCTTCTCCTCACCCATTCCCCTGAAGATTGTTTTCTTTCTGAGACCTTCCCCTCATTGCTAGCCCTTAATTTGAACCAGGTACATCATTCACTCCTCTCCATCCTCCTGTTCCCTTTCCCCTTTAAGTATCCTCCCCTACTGTAATATAAATTAACCAAAAAAAAAAAATCATTGATTCACCTGTAGGGAGGGTTTTGCCAGGTTCTGTGTTGGGGAGCTGAGGGTGGAGTGCTGAGTGAGTAAGTCTCATAGAACATGGAACCAGCAATGTGCTATTCCTTATTATTTTATTCATTCATTCATTCATTTATTTTTCCCTGAGGCAGTTGGGATTAAGTGACTTGCCCAGGGTCACAGAGCTAGGAATTGTTAAGTATCTGAGTTCAAATTTGAACTCAGGGCCTCCTGACTTCAGGGCTGGTGCTCTATCCACTGCACTACCTAGCTGCCCCCTCCTGATTGTTTTCAAAGAAAATTAAAAGAGCTGTCTCATACATAGCAAAAATAATGGGAAGAAACACTTGAATCTGCAATGGCAAAAGTAAAAAGAAAGGCAGTGGATTTTAGGGTTTAGTTTTGTTTTTTGCTTTTTATCTTCTTTTATATTTTGGGTATCCTAGACTTTGTAGATAATAGATGTTGCTTTATCTTTGGTACATAATTTCTGTTTTGGAAAGGTTTGAGATGTCACGGGGATTGGAGAAAATCTCTAGTCTGCTCATGTGACTGAAACAAGCTCCTTTTTTATTCTCAATTATCAGTCAATCAATTTTATTCTCAATTATCAATCAGTTACCATCCATCCTGGTCAGTGGGGTCATATCCCTTCTTTGATAGTCCTCTTTCCCTAATTTAGCATTAAAAACTCTTCTTTGTTCTTATTTTTCTGAAAGTGAGCTATCCATGTCTTTCCATTTCCTGAGTGAGGCCTTTCTTGAACCTCTGATTTTATTAATTTCTTCCTTCATAAATCATCTTATGTATTTACTAATTTTTAAGTTATATTCTGTAGTAGAATATAAATGCCATGGGCAGTGTTTGTTTCTTTTTTCCTACTAATTTATTTTTACCTAGCATATATGTGCTTGGTAAATGATTTTTAAACAGTTTTCCCATAGTAATATATCAGATGTAGCTTCTCGATTAGTTTTACTGCCTCTCGTCTTTTACCACTTTGATGTGTCTTCCACATAACTGCCTAATGATATTCCTAAAACACAGATCTGACCATGTTCCCCCAACACTTAAAAATCTTCATTGACTCCCTGTTGCTTTTTGGATAAATTAAAACTCTTCAGCCTTGTTTTTAAAAGATTTCCACTTGAGTGCTGAAATGCATCATCAGGAATATTGAGGTACAGATATTGTCTCTGATAATTACTAGTTCCATAACCTTGAAGAAGTCACTTAATGTCTTTGACTCTCAGTTTCCTCATCTGTAAATTGGGGATAACAGCTAAGGAGATAATCTCTGTAAAGTACTAGCTGTTATTACTTCTGAGGAGAATATGATTATCTTAATGTTCCATAGAACCACTTGTAAAAATATCGCTTCTGCTGTATTATAAGAAGATTCAAAGAGTTTGTACATAATGCCTTTTGCAAATTCTTTGTTTCTAAAACAAAGTAGTAGGTATTTTTGGATATGACCAATGTAGAAATTAGTTTTATTTGACTATGCATATTTTTCAAGGGCTTTGCTCTTTTTTACGGTTGAAGATAAAAAGTGGCAGGCAGGGAGGGAAGTTAAGTGCATTTTAAAAAATAATTTTAAAAAGATGTCAGGATATTAGGTTAACTAGAAGTCCATGGTGTAGTAGAAATAATACTAGTCAAAGGAAAATATAATGGTGAATGTTGGAGGGGATGTGGGAAAACCAGAACACTAATACATTGTTGGTGGACATGTGAACTGATCCAGCCATTCTGGAGAGCAATTTGGAACTATGCTCAAAAAGTTATCAAACTGTGCATACTCTTTGACCCAGCAGTGTTTCTACTGGGCTTATATCCCAAAGAGATCTTAAAGGAGGAAAAAGGACTCACATGTGCAAGAATGTTTGTGGCAGCCCTTTTTGTAGTGGCTAGAAACTGGAAACTGAATGGATGCCCATCAATTGGAGAATGGTTGAATAAATTATGGTATATGAATGTCATGGAATATTATTGGTCTGTAAGAAACGACCAGCAGGATGACTTCAGAGTGGCCTGAAGAAATTTAGAATTGTTGCTAAAATAAGTGAGTAGAACCAAAAGAACATTGCTGACAGAAACACTAAGATTATATGATGATCAATTCTGATGGATGTGGCTCTTTTCAACAGTGAGGTTATTCAGGCCAGTTTCAATGGTCTTGTGATGAAGCCATATGCACACAGGGAGAGGACTGTGGGCACTGAGTGTGGATCATAACATAGAGTTTTTACTCTTTTGTGGTGATTTGCTTGCATTTTATTTTCTTTCTAATTTTTTCCTTTTTGATCTGATTTTTTGTGTGCAGCATAATTGTGGAAATGTGTATAGAAAAACTGCACATTTACCATATATTGGATTACTTGCTATATAAGGGAGGGAATGGGAGCAAGGCAGGGGAAAAATTGGAACACATCTATGTATGTTTTGAAAATAAAAAGCTTTAATAATAATAATAATAAAAGAATACTAGTCAAGAATTAGAATACTTGAGTTCTAGTCCAAGCCCTGCCACTTTCTTGAAGAAGTTATAATCTTTTTCTGTGCCTTTGTTTCCTCATCTGTAAAATAGACTAATTCTTTCTCTTTTAACTTTATCAATTATGGATTATAAGGTCTCTTCTGGATATGACATTCTTTGAGATCAGATATTTCTCATATACTTTTTCTGTAAGTTCTAGGGTTCTTTCTGGCTCTAAAAGTTTATAGTTGTACTTTAATATTAACTCAATGTCCTCCTAATGGTGTAACAGTCTCATCAACTAAAATCTAGGTGGCTTAGTGGATGGACCTCTGAGCCTGAAGTCAGGAAGACCTGAGTTCAAATTTGGCCTGAGAGACTTATTACTTGTGTGACCTTGGACAAGCCATTTAATCTGCCTCAGTTTTTTCAATTTTGTTAATTATAAAATGAGGATAATAAAATAATATTTGTAAAGTATTCCCTCTCTCTATTCATGATAGGTACTAAGTCCCTGAGTAGGCATTATTAGGATGATAGCATCTTGGAAGGTTAAAACAAGAAATGTTGGAACTGGGAGGATTAGCTCTTTTAGAGATTATCTAATTTTATACTGATTTTTTAAAGATAAATAAGAGAAGTTACCATCAAAATGAGGTAAGCTGTCTCAGATCTCACAGTGAGTAGTGGCAGATCAAGAATTTGAACCTGAGCCTCTTGACTTTCTTTTTTTTTTAATAATAGTAGATTTTATTTTTCAAAATACATGTAAATATAGTTTTCAACATTCACCCTTGCAAAATCTTGTCTTCCAAAATTTTCTTCCTCCCTCCTTTCTTAGACAAGTAATATAACATAGGCTAAATATGTGAAAAATTTTTTTCATTTTCTATAAAATTTTTAAATTTATTTAGCACTTAAAAAATAATAATAGCTTATTATTTCCAAAATACATTCCAGGATAGTTTTCAACATTCACCTTTGCAAAACCTTGTGTTCTTCCCTTCTCAGATTTTTTTTTCTTGTAGATCCGATTTTTCTTGCACAGCAAGATAATTGTAAAAATACATATATACATATTCGATTTGTCAAGTATTTTAACATAATTAACATGTAGTAGACTTCTGCCATCTAGGGAGGGGTGGGGGCTGGGGGGGGGGGATTTGTAACAGAAAACTTTGCAAGGGTCAATGTTGAAAAATTACCCATACATATGTTTTGCAAATAAAAAGCTTTAATACAGAAATGGCTGCTACAAACATTCTTGCACATGTGGGTCCCTTTCCCTCCTTTAAGATCTCTTTGGGATAGAAGCCCAATAGAAACACCACTGGCTCAAAGGGTTTGCACAGTTTGATATCCCTTTGGCATCCTAGGACTTTCACCGTGATAACAGATTGCCTCTCTTTAGTTCTGAAGCTAACTAGGATAGTCTTTGGGATTCCCCCCCCCCTTTTTAAAAATTGTTCTTTATTGTTTGTGAATAGGTTTACGTGGAGCAATTCCATATGCCCTGAGTCTTCATTTGGATCTAGAACCCATAGAGAAACGACAGCTTATTGGGACAACTACCATAATCATTGTGCTCTTCACTATTCTGCTGCTCGGAGGAGGGACAATGCCCCTTATTAGACTGATTGACATTGAAGATTCAAAAGCCCGAAAAAGAAATAAGAAGGATATCAATCTCAGTAAAACAGAAAAAATGGTTTGTATTGAGAATGTACATGGAATCACTGAGGAATATTGTTTCATTGTACAATACTATTTCTCCTTGTAATCTCTGCTATTCCAGACCAGTTTTATGTTATATTGTATCATAACTTAAATTTATGTATTGATTTATAACTGACAAAGCACTTTTTTTTTAAAGAAATGGTTGTTTAGTAAGGTAGAATTGTAAGAATGGTTGGCTCAAATATTGATCCCCAAAAGTCTAAGACATGCTCTCCCACAAATATATTAAGACTTACAAAGCTCTTTGCATAAATTTATTTCATCTGATCCTCACCATAGCCAGGGGGCATCATTATCTGTATGTTACAGATAGAGAAACTGAAGGAATCAATTTGTCCAAGATGCCACAACTAGAAAATGGTAAAGCACTTGGACCCAGATCTTAAAATTCCAGGACTCTTTTGACTACATGATATTGCCTTTCTTTATGATGTTCTTTTAATTAAAATATCAAAGAAGAGAGTTGTCCATCCCCTTTCATAACATTGTTGGCCCTGAGAATGAAGTGGACCACAGCTTTTATTCATAGATTTGTTTTGGTCTTGTAGCTTGGGATATGACAATTGGAGTATGTCTACTTTGAGACTGATTTTATTTAGTTACATTTTTATTTTGCCACTTTTGATTATAACAGTTTCCCTTATACTGATATCAGACTTCTACACAATCATTGTTGTCTGTAGCAGTGACTATACCTCTTGCGTAGTAGTCTTATACTATTGTCTTTAAAAAATAATATTAATAATACCTACCATTTATATGTTGGCAGCTAGGGAGGCAGTGGGGTGGTGCAGTGGATGGAGTGTTGGGCTTCAAGCAAGAAGAAATCTAGCCTCAGACACTTAGAAACTGTGTATCTTGGGCAAGTCACTTAAACTCTGTTTGCTACTGAAGAAAGGAATGGCAAATCACTCCTGCATTTTTGCCAAGAAAATCCCAGAGACAGAGGTCCATGGGGAAGACACAACTGAAATAGCTGAATAGCAACATTTATGTAATGTTTACTATGTGCCAGACATTGTGCTAAGCACTTCATAATTATTAACTAACTTGGTCCTCATAATAATTCTGAGAGGTAGATGTTATGATCTCTCTTTTGCAGATTAAGAAACAGAGCTAAAGTGACTTGCCCAGGATCACCCAGACAGTGTCTGAGGCTAGATTTGAACTTGGGTCTTCGCGTCTCCAGGCCTGGTGCTCTATCCACTTTGCTGCCTAAGACCTGGGTCTTATCAGTGTAAAGAGCTCTCAATGAGGAGCTACTCCTACCAGTACAGATAAATACTTCTTCCACAGCTTCTAGTCTGAGAGCATTTTAGAGGCATTGAGAGAAAGTGAAATTGAGGCCAGCTTTCTCTCCATTATATTCTATTATTTCTCTACCATTATCTATACCATTGTGAAAACAGTGGTACTAGTTTTTGTCTGTAGAATCTAAATCCTCTAAGTAGAGGTTTATATACTCTTCCCACAAACAAGTGCTTTATTTGACTTTTTTTGTTTTTTTGTTTTTTTAATAATTTAAAAAATATATTTTAAACATTCTTTTAAAATTTTTGGTTCCCAATTCTCTCCTTCCATCCAGTTCTTTCTTTATCTGTTGAGAAAGCATATTTATTAACCATGGGAAATCATACAAAACATTTCCACACTGGCCATGTTGCAAGAAAAAAAAAACAAGAAAAATTAAGAAGGTGAAAAAATTACATTTCAGTCTGCACTTAGAGTTCATTAGAACTCTCCAGAGGTGGATAGGATTTTCTCATCATGAGTCCTTTAGAATCATTTTGGATCATTATATTGATTAGAATTCTAAGTCTTTCATAGTTAATCATTATTACAATATTGCTGTTGTACTGTATTGTATTGTACTTTGTACAATAATTTCCTGGTCTTACTTCTCTTTCTAATCAGTTCACATAAATTTTCCCAGGTTTTTCTGAAACCATCCCCTTCAATATTTCTTCTAGCACAATGGTATTGCATCACAGTTATGTACTATAACTTGTTCCTCAATTCTTCCACTGATGGATGTCTCAATTTTTTGTTCTTTGCCACCACAAAAAAGAGCTTAGCCATTTATAAACTTTGCTTGTGTCATTGATCCCTTTGACAACCTGGTTGAAATCTATGAACCCTCTTTTAGGATGTTTTTGTTTCCTATATTCGTAGTTAAAGGAAATGCTAATTTTTATTTAGAGATTAGAAAAAATACTTAATTTTTTTCTCCATCCAGGTTCATAGATTGTCTGAAATTTTTCAATAGACTGGTTGAGGATCCATGGCCTCAAGTTCAGAATCCTTACTATAGTGCTTTTCAACCTTCTTTGATAATGGTTTGGATTTCCCTCTTCCTCACATAAGTAATGAATGAGTGCTAATTTATTAATCTTTGTCCAGTTCCTTTTGGGCATTTTTAGGAGTTTTTAGCAATACTTGTTCAGCAAGAACATCTTCATCTAGAACATAGTTTTGGATCCTAGAAGGATACAAACTGTTATTTTGTATCATCTACTTTTGAAACAGCTGGGGTCATTGCTCCATTGGATGATGACTATAGAAATAGTCTATGTACTCCAGGCTTATGGATAGAGGAAGACCTGCTACTAATCAGGTATCCAGGAAAGTTGTAGTAACAACCTTGCTGCTTTTTTTCCCAGGGAAACACTATTGAGTCTGAACATCTTTCAGAGCTCACAGAAGAAGAATATGAGGCTCACTACATCAAGCGCCAGGATCTCAAGGGCTTTATGTGGTTTGATGCAAAATATCTAAATCCTTTTCTCACCCGGAGGCTCACCCAAGAGGTGGGTTCCACTGCTCTTGTGCTTGTGAGAGTGGCTCAGCCACATGTGCTGGGCCAGCATTCCCCTTAGACATGAGGTTATCCCATATGTATTTTCTCAGCATAGAGATGCAATTGGAGGTTGTTTATAGTTGAATTGTAGAAAAACAGGCAACTTTCATTTTGTTTTTTTCTTATAATGAACTTGAAGGTTGAATTCAGCATCTGCTGTTTTTCTCTAATTTCTATGTTTACTGGGCTAATAATAGACAATCCTACTTGCTAACTTTGTTTTTAGTTAGCGAAGAATGTAGTGATTGATTATAAAATCTGAGCTCTGGAGATATATATATATGTATATATATATGAACATAATAGTTGTGCAGGAATCCGACAATGGATTGATCTAGAGCTTTCTGGATCTTAGTTTCTCTACCACTTGGTGCTGATAGATAGTGCAAAGTCTAGTTAGATTTTTCCTGCTTTCAGGCAAGCTTCAAACTAAACTAAAATAGCTTTTGCCAAGCTTTCAAATAAAGACCTGATAACATTTCAAAATGGTACAGGTATACCATGCCTAACATTATTCCAACTTATCTCATTTAAAATGGTTTTAATACACCATACACAAACACCACTTCAAACCCTTCTCATTAGTTATAGTCATGTTGGGCCAGTATCAAAGCAAAAATTGAATAGTTGGTAATGATCAAAATTATCATTTGAGTTTCAACATAGTAAGTAGCATTTGCCTTGTCGCTCTCCATATAAGCTAGTTTTGGCCATTTTTACTATCTTACCAATCACCATACTTGCCTTTGCTTTATGCATGTAAATATGCCTATATAAGACTATTTTCCCTAATAATTGTGTTTTCATAAAACCAGTTAATTAGTCAAATAAATATTTATTAAGTACTTACTATGCAAGTGGCAGTGTGTTAAGCTGACATTAGGTGAGATGCATATATAAATTTTCCTATTGTTTACCTTGAATTCTGAGGGTCCCATTTTAATTTTGAAGAGTACCTTGTCATTTTCTCCCACCACAAACATGAAGATATATATGACCATATATAGTCATTATGTTGTAAGCACTGGAAAATGTTTTATTTGCTGCATTTGTTTTGATCCCAGTATTTAGCAGTTCTTTTGTTTTCCCTCTCAGGATTTGCATCATGGCCGAATTCAGATGAAAACTCTTACCAACAAATGGTATGAAGAAGTGCGACAGGGACCATCTGGCTCAGAGGATGATGAGCAGGAACTGCTCTAATGCAGAAGAGGCTCTAGGACAATTGCAAATGAGATTACCGTCATTGATATTTTTAGTCATGTACAAGGTCTGATGCTAAAAGCTGTAAGAAACCTTGAAGCTTATGCCTCCCCGGAGGCAGCCCTGTATGTAAGTATGCTGCACATACAGATACTGTTAAGTATGACCTCCTCCAGATGAACTAGTTTTCTTTATAATTGCTGTGGTATTTAAGAACAGCTAAGTGGCTTAAAAATAGTGAATGATGGATTTTAAGCTAGAATTTCCCAGACCTCCAAGCCAAGATTGTTGCTTTGAAATATGTGTTCTTTTCCTCTTATTTTCTATTTTAGATACCTGCACAAATGTTTTGCATCAATACTTACTTGTTTGACAACTCTACAAGACAGAGCGAGTAGCATTCTCTGTAGAATTTTCCATTATTGGTTCTCTGCTGGAAACTTTCATAGGTCAAGCTGTGAATTATGTGACTTTTTGTAAAGAAGAATCTGTCATTTCTGACCCTGAACATTAGAATGAACAGCAAACAGTGGTAGGAATAGATAATAGCTGTGTTGGGGTAACTTTTAATTGATCTCAGCCTTTCCTGGATAAGTGTTTTCATTGTGTCTGCTGAGCTGGCAGGCACAGTCTTAACATGAGCAGAAATCTGCACGTGTAAGACTGGAAGCCAGCTATGTCTTGGATAGCCTCTCCTTCAAAACAACAACAACCAAAATCCCATAACTACAAAATATTAAGGTATTTCAATCCCCAAAAAGATAATTTTATTGGAAAAGACAAAGCACAAGTATATTAGTTTTGATGCCTCCTATTTTTTTCAGCACTCCAAAGAAATAAAAATTGTCAGTGTCTTTTTTGTTAAATATGTTAACACCATGTACAGAATCTTAGGGTAACAGGCAGCTAGTTTCCCCAGGAAACTTATTGAATGTTTACATTTGAACCCTTAGCCAGATGCAAGTCCCATTACTTCAAATGGGATTAGGAAGTGTGCCTCTCCAGCACTGCTCATATAGTTGAGTCAAGGTGAAATTCTAGTTCTTGCCTCTGAAGTGCCAAATATACAGATTGATATCGGTTGGCCAACATCTATGTTTTAATGTATGTGTGCTTTTAAAGGCAAAAAGAACCTTCCAGTCCTCATAACCGACTTCTAACACAGGCAACATGTTGGAGGGCAGCTCCCTGGGTCATTTTGCCCAATTCGGCCTCTGGCCCCAGGGTTGTTGAACTCACCACTTATATAGCACACTTCTCCTCCTGTTCTTTCCTATCTGAACTTGCCCCATGTTCCATAGCTCACCAAAGCTCTTACAAGCCTTACTGTCACAAAACTCTCCGATGTCACGGCACCATTCTCATCTCTGTTCCCATCAACCCTATTTAACTAGCACAGCTGTTGTCATGGCTATGACCATTTTTATTATCATCATCATCTGGTGAGTAAAAGTAACATCCAGAATTTGTTTCCCCTAGAAAAGATCATTTGAACAGTACGAATCATTACTTAAATCCCAGGGTTCCTACTCTGATAATCTTGAGATTCCTTTAAGAAGAAGGACCTGAAAGTTTGTCCTAGGCTGTTGGGACCACTCTGTGCCTGTACGTACAGGTTCTGGGCATTACCTCACCTCTTCTCGTCACCCTAGGATAGATGTGTTATAATTCATGCAAAAAGTAGTTCTCTAAAGTGACAAAGCATTTAAAATATCTTTGAAATCTATGTTCTACTTATGTTCTACATACAAGAGTATGGTGCCCATACTCTTGAGAAATAAAAAGATGAGTAATCCATTTTAAAAATATCTATTATATGTTGAGAAGCTGCATGACAGAGTAGGTAAAGAGCTGGTTTTGGAGTTTGGGAAGATTTGGATTCAAGCCCTTCCTTTGATACATAGTAACTGTGTGATCATGGGTAAGTGATGGAACTGCGAAGTGTCCACTTAATGTCCCAGGCAGCTAACTCCCTAGCATTATAGATTGCAGGTGTTGGAAGAGTTTCTACACTGGGGGGTCCCTTTCACTGATGAAATCTCAAGACCTATTTTATCAAAATAATAAAAAATATTAAACAAGGCTTCTGACTAACACCACAGTATTCTGAATTTCTGGGGCAGTGACCAGCTAATCTCCTTTTATATTATCCTCTGCACTTTGGGGTACAGAGAAATAAGTCATATCAATGTGAAGTGAAATTCACAAAGCTCCCCCTATAGACTAGCCTGGAATTCACTTTACAAGACTTACTTCGTCACTAATACTTTACTTAGTTGCCTTGAGCACAATTTAATTTTATTTAGCTTTTAAGGAAAAAAAGACATTTATCACAGGTGGAATGATTGGTTCATATTAATGTCCTTTACTCAGGTTAGTGTGCAAAAATAAATGGCAGGTACATTCATCCTAATGATTGATTAAGAACAATTAGATCTTTGTATTGAGCACTTTATTAGGAGGGAACATTAATGATTATCAAATAGTACTGGAAAGAGTTAAACCTGGTACTTGACACTGGCAAGTTTAAAGTCTAACCAAGAAATACTTTACATATCTTTTTTGTTTGTTTTTACATTTTTTTTGTTACTGAAAAGTAAAATTATATTTTTTGAGGAAGTAGGGAATTTACTTTCCTACACGAAATTACTCCAAGTATTCCAGCATCATGCTTTAACTTTTATGCTAATGGTTAAAATATCTGAGGCATGAGCACAGGGTGGAGGAAAGTAAAAAGGTTTACATTAGTAAGGATATTGTCATATTGAAGAATGGAATCCCTTATCCTGGCATTAAACGAGATGAATCATTAATTAACAATTTTATACTGTCTTCACTACTGTAGAATTTGAAATCCATGAGAAATGGCCTATATGATGTTCTCAGAGTAATGGCTGGGGACCTTGAATGATAAGTTCTGATAATGATTATGGTTGACATTTATATGATACTTTGAAGTTGGCAAATAACTTTATACACGTTTTTTTATTTGAGTCTCACTTCATCCCTTAAAGGTAAGTACATACTAGTGGTAGCTTTTGTTTATCTACAGATGAGGAAACTAAAACTCAACTTGAGATTATATCTGTGACTTGCCCGTGATTACATTGCTCACAAGTGTCAGAAGTGGGATTCAAACCCAGGCCTTCCAAGTCCTACATTCACTGTGACAAATGCCTCTGTATGGTCTATAATAGACAGATCCTGATAATCAGAGAACTTGGTCTCTAAAGAACTCTTCCATCTCTAACCTTGGAAACAATATCAAATGAGGTACATCCATCAAACCTTCTGACTCTTGATTTGCCATTTAAATTTACTGCCAGAATTTGCCTAGGCCCTAAATTTAGCTGACTTTGAAAGCTTGCCAACATTATTGACCATGTACTCCTTTGAAGTTTATGAGTAATAGCAACATTTAAAAACAAAGATTTAGTTGCTTCGGTGATTACGATCAGGATTACATGCTATCAGGAGATAGCCATGTCTCCATTCTAATCCTACCTCAGTCACCAGAACTTCATTCCATAACTGAGCCATTCTCTGCCTTTCAGTTATTGTTAAATGGAAATTATATATACTGGAGCAAATTCATGTACATAAAGCCCAATGGAGAGACTCTAAAAACCTTTTATTTAGTAAGAGGTAGCCTTTGTTAAAAGCTAGAAGTACACCTGTATATAACACCATTGGAGCTTTCCTGCCCTCTGCTGGAAGAATACAGATTTAACTCCAGCTACAAAGAATATTTGCATAGTGTTTAAGGAGTGATTGTGCTAGTAGTTATTTGAAGAGAATGAATTTTCTTACATATATAAAAGGAAAGAGTGACAGTTTTTTGGTGGATTTTTAAAAATATATATATTTCTTGTTTAACCAAAAATATACAGAAAGCAGTGCTCTTGAAGAGATTAATGCATTGGAGATTATAAATATGAATCTGAATGCAACTTTCCGAATTGATTTATTTATATTTGGTGTACTGAATAGAGCCATAAAACAGAAGATGGAATTTTTTCTTAAGGGAATGAGAGAAGTTTAAAATTGGGATGCCTTTTTTCATAGGATTTTCAGAACTAGAAGCAGCCTTCAAGATCATCTTTCTACCACTTCATTTTACAGGGGAGAAATTATGGACCATAGAATAAGAATAGCTTAAGCAAGTAATGTTAGCCTCATAAGCAGAAAATGTCACATAAATAATGCTAAAGAAGTGTGATACAAGACCAGATCACTATTGGCCCGCTGTCAATATGGAAAACTTGCTAACTAGATTTTTTTTTCTTTTTTTTAACCAATGACATTGAAACTAGTGGCCTATATCTTCAAGTTGAATGACATCACCCAGAAATGGGGAAAGGCACAATTGTAACAACTTGTATAAAGCATGAAGAGGAACTGGAAGGAAAAACATTCTCTTCCTTGAGTTTTTTATGTGATGGTAAATGGAGGTTTAAGCAAGTGAGACTTTCCCAATTTTGGCCCATCCCTTCTCCTGTTGCTCTTTGTGGCTTCCCCGAAAGTGGAAAGGAAGTTAGCCATTCTCCCCTAGTCTTGCATCCATCAGTGGCCACCTGCAAAGCTGCTTTAGTACACTTCATTTCACAGGAGTGCCAGCCAGGGCTGCACATAGTCCATCTTCCATATTCACATGGAAAGGTTGATGACAGACCCAGCCAAAAAAAAGTGCAGCCAATTAGATAGCACCTTTGAGTTATGTCTCACAAAAGCCACTTACCTGAATTTAACAAGGAAACATTGAACAGCTACTTGCTAAAAACTTGCTTTGTATAGAACATCATATTTGATATTAGGGAAGGATGTAATTTGGATAAATTGTTGTCCTGGTCCTCATGAAACTTATAGTCTAGTAAAATAGTAAGATCTAGATGAGTAGCTATAAAACAAATGCACACAATACTGAATTCCTTCCTGTATTATTTCACATGCAAAGAAAGGTACACTTTAGCTTTCATGTCTTTCCGGGCACTGAGGGAAATTCTCTGATGATGAGAGAAGGCCTGACCACCTTGCTGCCATCTGCATATTTGGGTTGGTTTGTTGCTGATACCAAAGTAATTTTACTTCTCCACATGATAGCTTTTGCAAAATTTTCATTGTTGTACTTCATGCCCAGGGCTTCTAGATTCTCCTGGGGTTTGATTATTATTACCATTATTTTTAGTCCTTTGCTTTCTAAATGTACAGGGGAAGGGGGTGATGGTTTGCATTTCAATTCTTGTGAGACATTTTAAATAAGGATATGAAAACAAGTTATGATTATTTTCCCCATCTTTCTTCACTCCCTCCAAATAAATAAGCTGTGATATATTTTGTTTGTTGTTAGTAACTGATTTCTGTAAAACTGTGGGTCTGTTTATTGTTGATTTGTGAAGAGAGATTGAAATAAGAGGAATGTTGGAGATATATATGATGTATAGCCATTATGCTGTAATTTTTCCATGCACTTTGTTGCAGAAATATATAGGAAACAATGGTGTAGGAGCCTGATTGTTTATTTTGAAATAAAATTGAATGTTGGCAAAGTGTAAGGTACATTACTGGATTCTAATTGCACAGGTGATTTTGCAAATTATTTGGCAAGCATTTATCTTTGTTCTACTCCCCAGAGACTCAGACTTTCCCTATTTGGAATTCTGCAACTTTGGCACTATTGTATTAATTTCTCGAGAGACAATCCAGTGTAGACCACAGAGACCCATGACAGCCAATGAGCTAATGTATATAAATCTTCACACATAGCATGTCAACATTTACATAGAACATTAAGGTTTATAGAATGTCTCTCCCCTGCTTCCCCTTCCCACTAATTCTGAGATAGGTAATGCATTATTATTCCCTCTTTTCAAATAAGTAAATTGCAACTCATAGCTCTTCAGTGACTTGCTCACAGTCACAAGGCAAGGAATTGCTACAACCAGTGTTTGATATGCAGATATCCTGACTCCCAAGTTCAGCACTCTTTTCAGCCCAGACTGCCTGGTTGTATAGTTGCATTGTACCAGAGGCCTTCTGTTGACAGGACCTTGACCACAAGTTTCCTTACCCTTAAAAGAACCCTTTATCCCACTATTATTATATATATATTAACTAGCTTTTGGGCTGCCATGGTGTATCCCATGTTACAGACAACTCTGTGCTTCCTGTTAGATGACAATCAGTTAAGTAATAGCAGCTAGAAAAGGGAGGAAAAGTATGATAAGACAATATGATGACTATAGAAAAGCATGGAAAGATTTAATTGAACTGATTAAAAAGGAAGTAGGGCCAAGAAAACAATATACACAATTACAATGTAAATTGAAAGAACTACCTACCATCAAGAAATAATGTAAAGGGAATAGTACAAGATTACAAAGAAGAGATATGAGAAAAATAAATCTTAATTCCTTTGCAAAAGTGGGAAGTTCACAAGTGTGCAACACTGTATTTATCTTTGATCTTTTTTGATATTACTAATCAGTTTTGTGAGGTTTTTTTTTTCTTACTAATTTTTGTCTTAAAAATGTTATATGGGATGGCTTTTGGAGAATGGAATAGGGAGAATAAATTTAGGCAATGTAAGAAGAAACTATCAAAATTTTGTTTAAAAAAAGGGAGAAAGGGAGGAAGCTCAAGAGGTTGTGCCATTTTTTTCAAAAGAGCTGATTATATCATATCATTTCTAAGGGTCCCATTTTACAGATTAAGAAATAATCTTAGGCAAAATGATTTATCTAAAGTCACCTAGCCAATAAAAAAGGGGACCTTAAAGGTCACCCAATTCAATTTCTTTATTTCACATGAAGAAAAAAGCTCAGAACTGATTTTCTTTAGTATGGAAGAACAAGGATTTGAGCCTGGGTCTTTTTTGATTTAAACTTCCACAATTCTTGTTCACACATTACTATGTAGTTCACAGATGGGCAGAAAAGATGAGCTGGCAGAAGAGTGAAATGTTATACTGTTGAATCCCTGGAGTGTTTAAATATGCAGGTCTTTTAGTGTTTTTTTTGAGATCTCAAAATATATGTAAACCAAGCAATCTGTTTTTGAACTGGTGCAAAAGCATCCAACAAACCATGCCTTGATATCCACAGGAGAGCAGTGGGGTCTGCTGGGCTCTCCATCACAAACTCCTAAAGCAAATCTTCTTGAAGACGGCCTACTGGGCTGCATGAACAGAGAATACTAATGCCACAGCAAACTAATGGTCCCAGAAAGGACTAGAGGAAGTTGGTTCAGGGGAAATCCCATCCAGGGAGAAGAGCTAAAGATATCCAGTATATCAGTGAGTAAGATGAAGGCAGAGCACTGGACACTAAAAAAAAGGCAGCATAGGGGAAGGGAAAAATTATTGGGCTAGGAGTTTGGAACCCTGGCTCACACTGAAGGCCCCTACTAATAATAGGTGACATTAGGCAAATCATCCTCTCTGGATGTTGGCTTTCTCATCAGGAAGATGAGGGAGTCAGACAAGATGGTTTCTCAGGGTAAATTGATCCAACCAACCTGGAAAATGAATTTGGAATTAATTCCACAAAACAAAAACATACCGATTTTTCCATCTGTGCTATTTAATAGGCATAGAACCTAGAAAGAGAAATTGGAAGTAAAGGTCCCATGTGTATAAAAATATAGCAGGAAGTAAGATAGTAGATGACCATAAGTTGGGGAATGGCTGAACAAAGCATGGTATAAGTTTATGGATTTTTCTACCCTGAGAAATGATGACCTCTTCATGGTCAGAAAATGGAGAGAAAATTGGGAAGGCAGTTTTTTGAACAAAATAAATAGCTAGGGGAATAATTTATAAGAATCACAACAGTAAAGCTAAACAATTAAACTTCAAAACTTTGAACTTTGATCATTGCAGTGTCCAGTGTGATTTCAGAGAACTGATGGTGAAAAATTCCTATCTTCACCAGTGAGTATTACATGTATTTTCAGACATGGTCAGTTTATGAGTTCTCTTTTGGAGAAAGGGAGTCATTGGAAAGTGAGTGGTGTAAAAATAAAATTAAAAATATTTTTAAAGAAAAAAATCCCTTTCAACTTTAATATTTTATGATTTTACTAGTCTTATTAGTAGCATTTCCACATCTATCCTTTTTTTCTCCTCCAAAGCCCTTTTTTCCAACCCACCAAAACTTCAGTCTGCCATCTCCCAGCTAGCAAGCACCTCTCCACTTACATGTCCCATCAGTGTCCTAAACATTCAAAATGGAATTCAGTATTCTTCCAGCTCATCTTCTTCGACAGGACTGACTTAGCATCCTTGTTTCCTATCTAAATCACTCAAGTCAGTTCTTTATTCTTTGGTCTCCATTCACTCCAAACCCCATCATTTGCCAAGTTTTGTCAATTGAACTTCCATCATCTCTTTTACCTCCTACACCTTCACTCCATTCACAAAGCCATTATTCTAATTCAGGCTCTGATGGGTCACCTTGCTTCATCTCTCTTCCATTGTTTCCTCTGCAATTACCAAATTGATATTGCTAAAACACAGGTCTTGACCATGTCACTTCCTTGCTCAAGCTTCAGCAGTTCCCTATTGCCTTCTTGTTTGGCATGCAAAACCAACATGGTTCTAATTTAACTTTCCAGACGATTTCATATTCCTTCATTGTAGGAGCAGATTTAAAGCTGGAAGGGCCCTTATTAGTCACTTAGTCCAATCTAATTTTTACAGATGAGTTGAGGTAATTAAGGTCAACAGAATTTGAACCCTAGCTGCAGGTCTAGCTCTTCCTCTTGACACTAAATTTAAATGCTGCCTTTGAATTAAATGACCTTGCCAAACTAACCTATTTACTGATTCCCATAAACATTCCATCTGGTACCTCTGCTTTTGCACAGGCTGTTCCTCAATTCTGGAATGTCCTACCTCTTCATTTGCCTCTTGTAAGCCCTATATTCTATAACAAATATTTTCTGATTCTTTCAGCTGCACTCCATTGGTGTTCTTTTGCCACTTAGTTTTATATAAGAATTTATATTTAATGTTATTTTTCCCTCTTCCCAAAAATGTAAGCACTGTAGGGGCAAAACTTAAGTTGTTGTCTTTGTATCCCCACTTCCTACTTCACTTTAAATAAATGCTTGTTAAATTGATTTATAGTACCCTGGGATTTTATAACTACATCTGAACTTGAGCAATCTTTCCGAACCCCCTCAAAAACAAAGACAAAAAAACCCAAAACAATCTAACAACAACAAAAAAAAAAAAAACAGCCAAAAAGGAGGGAAACCTCCATTAACAGTGGAAGACATTTTATTTTTAAAATCATCTCTCATCACTTCACCTATGTTGATAGAAATCAAATGCAGAACACACCTCCATTTAAAAGTCAGATATATACTTTTACTGTCTCAAACACAGCAACCTGGTACAATAAGATATACACCAAGAGGGTGCATGGTCAGAGCACTTGCAATTCACTAATTTTGAACAACAGTATTTCCAGGACAATATGTATTATACACCAGACTTTTATTAATGCAATCATCCAGGCCAAAGTTTACCATTTAAGTCACATGGCTTCACAGTTTGTTAGGAAATTTGCAGTAGGCAATTTGGACAAGGGATAAGAGGAGTCTTCAGAAGTAGGGTAGGCAAGACACTCCAGAATGAAGTAGCTAATTTCAGTAGTGAAATTCTTTAAAATTCAGCTTTATATACAGTATTATCTACACATGATCTATCAGGTATGTATGTGTAGAAAGATTTTTTAAAAGTCAATTGGGGAAAAAATGATCCAGTTGAGCTTGGTGGTCAGCAAGTTAACAGTGACCACCATACGTCCAGTCAAATTCAGATTTGCTTCCTTCCCCCTTTAAAAAAAAAAAGCGCTAAACATTTCTTTTTTGCTTTGTTCTTAGAAATACTTTTGGTAAGATCCCAAAAGATTTGTACATTTGACAGACTTAACGGCTAAAATAATTTTGCATGTTCATAGATAAAGCATTTGAAATATCTTAATCTTTCCCCATTCATTCCCTCCTCACCTCAAAGCAGAATTTGAAGGTGTTAGTTGGTCATTCACTGCATGAATGGAGTGAAAGGTGTCCTTCAGTTATAGGGAGTTTTTAGGACAGGCCAAGCATACACAGAAATATCTAATAAGCATTCAGTTCCTGGCCACTTTAAATGCAAAGATATCTCAAACTGCCTCATTTTCTGAAAATTGAGGATAAAGCTATGGTAGAAGTGTGTATGTGTGGAGTAAGCCGGAGGGAGAATGAGTTAAAAGGAATGACTAAGTAAGTTACATTTCCTTTGGAAACAAGGCCTAGACAATTAGGAGGGTCAGGTCCAACTTTTGTGCCAGAGAGAAACTATAGGGGCATAGTAAGTAAGTGAAGTCCTGAGGATAGATAAGGCCCTTAGTGTAGCCTCTAAATTTATGAGGGTAGTACTAGTCTACAGGGGCAGAGCCTCACTGCTAAATCTGCACTAACCCCCAAGAAGTGCATATGGGAGGTAGGTATCTATATGTACACAGTATATGTATTTTTCAAAGGGAAAACAACAGCTTAGTTACTTCTACTGACTCAAAAAAGGAACCCATCTTTAATATTCCTTCCCACTACTAACTACTTCACCCAGGGAACATCAGGAAGCAAAAAACTAAATGGCAAACTAAACCAACACAAAAGCCCCCCCTCCCAAAAAAAGGTAAAAACAAAAACAAAAAAACTCAATTAATCATAAATAGCCACATAATGATTTTTACCATTTTTAAGCACACAACAAGGAATATATTTATTAAAAAATAAAACTTTTCAAAGTACCTATTTACAGTACAAAGAAGAAAGTCAATACGTGTGCAACAGAAAGGAATTAAAATTAGGCCTCTTTTGGATGGATGCAACGCAAATGTCATGTCAACAAGTCCACTAATACTGTACAGTACACTAGAGGAAGCTATTGGCAGCACTACAAAAATCAAGCATGGGACTGTCTTCTGTTCAAACTTTAAAACCTAGAGAGCCAGCTGTACAGGGCCCAGGAGAGCCCCCTCAGAGGCCACATGATGACTGAAAACAGTGTCTGGGGTGGAGGTGGGGGAGGGAAGGTTGTTGGGTAGTTCAGGAAGCACTTGGAAATAAAACCTCTGTGAGCAGCACTAGAGCTCCTAGGAGATGTTGCTGTGAAAGAACACTCTGCTTTCACAAACTAGTCCTTGTACTGGGAACCATGGGTCTTTGTGACTGTCCCTACTCAGTCCACTGCAGTTCATCAGTGGAGTAGCTGGGGAATCATTTGAAAACCCCAGGGAATCAAACTCCTTTAGAAAACAAAACTGAGTGAGGGCGGGGGTGGGGTGAATAAGAGGACCATCAAGTCCGAGTGCTGGACTGGAAAGGAAGCCTGGTTGGTCCTCTCCCCCTTAGCAAATCACAAAGTGTCTGTTGCTGGAAAGATCTGACTGTGGATCCCAAGGTGTGTATAACATGAATGAAGACACAAACACACCAGCAACAGGGGGTGTGTGAAATGTCATTCCCCATAGGAAAGCATAGCTCCACTTCCGAGGTCAGCGTAAGACTTCACCAAGGAAGTCACAAAGTATAGTTTTAGCCCTTTGTGCAGAATATGCAAGTCTGAGTCTATCTATATACAAGATGGGAGAACTGGGTTGACTTATAGTTGAGTTGACTGTTAGGCATGAATTTGTGTTGCTCACTCTTTTTGCAGCACGGGTCGTAGTGGTAAGCAGTGAGGCAGGTATCGCATGAGACTTTTGAACAGATTGCACATGTATTAGAGGCCCCTGACCGGTTGCAGAAACCACATCGAGATGCAGCTGTAGCCTTGGATTTTGAGTGAAGATGAGATGCCCTGTCAGGGCCCTGAGTCTGTGCCGTGTACAGAGACTTCTCCCTCAGAGTAGCCCCATGGGACAAACCATCATGGGAGCCTGACTTGATGGGGAAGCTGTTCTGTTTGGTGACAGGATAGTCCTGCCGACAAGTGAACACAGTTTCACAGCGCTGGCAGAGCGAGGAGCCACACATGAGGCCACAGCTTTGGCACTTGGAAGAGGCGGTCTCTTTGGCGGGATGCATACGCTTATGGTAAAGGGGACTGGAGTCATTTCGGAATAGCCACACATCTGGCTTGAGAGAATCTGGTCTCCTATATGTACCCCTGGAATCTGGATCTGTGTAAAGGTCTAAGTCATCTTGAGGAGAAAAATAAGTGTTATAAGGGGGGATGGTTCGTAACATGCCATTGGGATTTGAGGAGAGGGGCACAAAATCATCAGAGCAGCTGTGTGGGGAGCTGGACATGGTCAAGAGAGAGGGAGATGGTCGAATAATTTCATCTTTGATGTCATCTTCCACATCTACCACTGCAGGCTCTTTTCGGAGGCTGAGTGAAGTCATCAGTGGTGGCTTCTTACTTTCCCAGTAACTATCATAAGTGTCCATAGACTTGGAAGGCTTATTCACTTTGGGCTTGAAGTAATCTTTTGCTGCTCTCTCACTGGCTGATTTCTGAAGAGCCATGCGTGCCATAGAAGCCGTGAGGTTCTCTTTACATTCTACCCGTCGTTTCATGGCATCGGAGCAGCCCCTCACATCTTCACTGCTGTGCTTGCGCTCATTCACCACATCCAGCTCTGAGTAACCTTTGTCTTTTACTTGGGAGTGTATCTCAAGCAACTGCTCACATTCTACTTTGGCCAAAAAAAGTTCAAAAGAGACCATTTTCACCTGCAAAGTTTCCACCAGTTCTTTGAGCCTGTATGCACTTCCAAGATCCTGAACATAGCCCATGTAATTTAGGATGACTCTGATATCCTCTTCTAGTAATGTTGATTTCACATAATAAACAAAAGGTCCTGTGTAGGTCTAGAAGTCAAAAGAAAAAATCCATTATTTTCCCTGTAGTATACACAAAATAGAAAACAATTCCCATTTAGATATAGTACAGATCATATGGATAAAAGGGAAGTGAATTACTTTACTAAACTCAGGCTCTAACAGACTTGACATTAATGCTTACTAAATTTCACATTTACTCTCTGAAAACTCAGAAAAGGAGTTGATGATTATGTGGTGATGAGGTTTTCTACCAAAAGGGAAAACCCATGGTGAATGACAAAGAGGAAAAGATTCAGCTGAGAAAACTCAATGACAATTCTTTCTTAGTTTCCATTAATATGAAACAGTATAATTAGCCTATTCATCTGATAAAATTATCTAAATATTCTCACAGAAAGCCTTATCTTCCCTTGAGCCTGAATTACCATCTGAATTAGGGCTACACTTCAGAAAGATTTCTTGAGAACCAAACTGGGGCCTATCTATGATACAGAAATCTGGTTCAAATCACAATACAAAGAACATTAGATTAGAAATAAAATGTTTCAATTCCTAGTCCTGGCTCTATTTACTGTGTGGCATTTAACCTCTAGGAATCTGTTACTTCCTCTGTCAAAGGAGGAGATAGGGACTAGATTATTAAATTTTATCCTACTATAAATCTTTTAGGTAACCTGAATGAATTGGGACATAAAGAATTCCCCTATTACCACAAAAAAAATGCCCCATCTTACTGTCCCCTTCAAATATCCAAATCTTAAAGGCCCTTGGCACAAACTTTTGCCAGGCCAGTTAAATTCTCCTCCCAGAATTCCAACCATCTGGTAGAGTACACCATGATAGATATCACAATGTGGAGAAGAGAAACACTTTATTTTAAGTAAGCAGGTCTTAAGTTCAAAAGTAATCTCACTTCTATATGCTTCAGTTTCCTCATCTATAAAATGAGGATAACAGTATTTGTGCATCATTATTTGCCTCAAAAGAGTTGCTGTTATCCTTAAAAGCACTATAGCAATGCCAGTTAAATCATTCATTTTTAAATAAAAAAGTTTTAGTTTAAGGGCAGCAAAGATTCTAAGGCATCAAGTATATAGATGGTATTAATCACAGGATGCCATGATTGCTGGTTCTAAATCTTTGCCAAGCTTTAAAGCTGGTAGAAGATAGAACACTTGAAAGTTATTTATTCTTTGCAGTCTATGTTTATTAGACTATGTAGTTTATGTTCATTAGAGTTTGTAAGGGGTTTGGGGCTGGCAACTAGTTCACGTCCCTCATTGAAAATTTGGGCGAAAATTTAAGTCCTACAGAGGGAAGGGGCTTACCTAAAGTCATATAGATAACAATTAACACAGGTGAGATTCAAACTTAGTTCCCTTGATTCCAAACCCAGAGTTCCATTCATTATATACCACTGGGCTTCTAAGAAGAAAAAGAGAAACCCTCGAGTAATCTATTCTTTACTTAATGGCAAAAGCTAGAACATTAGAGCTGGAAAGAGATTACCTATTCCAATACACTTATTTTACTAATAAATGAGGCCCAGAGAAAAGTAGTAATCTAAAAAGTCACCATGCTGGTTATGGCAAGTATAGAACTCAAATTTAGGTTGTCTGATTTCTAGCCTAAGCCATATTCCACTATACTAAGCCTCTATAACTTTAGGGAAACATTAATGGAGATACAAGTAGTTCGAGAGAAGAAACTTCCCTACAGCTTATTTTATTTAAAAATATAGGAAAGTACTTCTGTATGCCTTACTTTAATACTTTTGAATTCCTTCTTCCAAGGGTAAAGGAAAAGGTTGATTCCCATTGTCTCCAGCGTGCTGAATGCGCTGTGGAGAGCCCGCAAGTTAGAGGACCTCAGCGAGCGAAGAGAGCTCTCAACCACTTCATAAAACTTGATCAACCGGAATCTATAAAAGGGCTCGATCTTATGTAGACTGAGTACGGCCGAGGCCGCCACCCGGAGGTACTCATCATTGACAGGTCGCTGTTTAGTGCTGGAGGCATCCGCTTTGGACTCATGAAACTGCACGTACTTCCTGAATAAGTCGTCTTTATATTTTGTATCCATTGAAATCAGTTTGCCTAGAACATTTGCAGGTAGCAGCTACCTCATCTCTTCCATGGCTTTTCTCCAGGGGGCATAGCAATCTTAAAGGGCACTGGCATGTTACCTGTCTTGAACAATTATGGTTTCTGGAAGAGAAAAAAAAAAAGATATTAGTATTGTTTCCATATGATCAATCATAAATCCTAGATTCTGAGAAATAAGCCGCCTCTCATCCTGTTTCAACATCAACTACTGTTTTTATGGCTAATAACTTTCACTTAAACATTTATAAGTACCTTCTATATACAGAACATTGCTAGGAGATGCAGAAAGTTCAAATCAGATAGTTACTTCTATCTCATGAAACTTAAACAGATTATTTTAGATATTTATTGCTTGGAATATAATTTTCAAAATTGTTTTCAAATTACTAAATTTTAAGACAATTTTTTTTTGCTTAAAATTGAAAAGTACAGCATTTGATTCAAATAATATAAATTATTTTTTCTTCCTATAAGGGATTTGTTAACCATAAAGTAATATATAAATATATCATTTCAACTAACTGATTTGCCCAAGTTATATACCTAATTAGGCAAGTGACCTAATTCCAAATCTAATGATTTTTTACCTTGATGGGGACTACAAAACACTTTAAAAATTATACTGGATTTAATAAGTATGTTGAATTGTCTTAGGGTGGATAAATATAAGAACCAAATCTAATGTGTTACAGAACCTAAACAAACCAATCCTATCTTCTGAATTAAATTTCAATGCAATACCAATTTTCTTATTCTTTAAAGCAACATCACTTTAAAAAGTTTATACTTCCTTATTTTCATTTAACTCTTCACTTAATTCCACTCAAATGTCTCATTGTGTAACAAGAAATAGTTCTAAGTTCTAAAAAACTTTATCAGAAAGTCCAGGCTCTGTGGCAGGATCTACCATGCTAGAAAGGCTTCAAGTATGGTTTAAGCAACAGACCACCTGACATTCAGTCTGGACAAGGATAGAAAGGCTCACTGGCAGGAGACTGACCACTCAAGCAAAAATACAAAATGTAAGTCTGTCCTGTGTGGATCCCCTCCTTTCACTTTGTAAAAAGAGATACTATCACCAACAGAAAATGGAGCAGAGGTTTCTAGGAATAATATAATTTTTAGACACATTAGCTTGGCTTCTACAGAAAATATGAAGCATATATAGTAATCAATGAGAACACTTAGTTATTAGAGGAACTGAATTACGTCAACTATGACATTTTCACTAAAATTTATAGCTAAATACAAAGTTGGCAGATAAAGAAATTGGTGAAGTTGGTTTTACCCTAAATCCAAAATCAGTAAGAAAATACCATGGGATGTCTGGCTTTAATGCTTGTACTGGGTATCTGTAAAAAGATCCTCAGAGGGGCAGCTAGGTGGCGCAGTGGTTAGAGCACCAGCCCTGAAGTCAGGAAGACCTGAGTTCAAATCTGATCTCAGACACTTAACATTCCCTAGCTGTGTGACTCTGAGCAAGTCACTTAACCCCAATTGCCTCAGCAAAAAGCAAAAAAAAAAAAAAAGATCCTCAGGAAAATAACCACATTTCACATGCCATTTATCTTTTGTTGAAGATGAACACAAAGAAAAATTCTACAAAGAACTTAAGACCTTGTAAATTAAAATCAACTTTGATACTTGATATCTAATGCAAAAGTGGTCACTAAAAACAGTCAAAATAAAAGGCATGGAAGTAAATTAGATGAGTAAGAAATGAGAGTACACATAGTTTATAATCTACATAGAAGCCTCACATATTTTCTTCAAGAAAAGAATCAGGTAGAATTAAACATAGAAAGCACCCAAATAAACACCAAAAAATAAAATACAATTAAAAACAATTAAAAATGAAATGAGATCCAGATGGGATATAGATATTTGTGAACCAGATGAAGGAATGACCATTGATACAAATTATAACCACTTTGTAAAGAACAATTTAACCAACTGTCATAAGGAAACAAAAAGACTAAAAACAACTCTACTTCAGCCTATATATATTTGATTTCCTTGTTGGGTGCAGAAAGGTGGTTTAGAATATAAATTATTTTTTAAAAATCTTATGGAAGATGTTAAGTTAGAGGGTGTAGTAGGTAAAGTGCTGGTCCTGGAGTCAGCAGGACCTGAGCCTCCCCAGACACTTGACATTTACTAGCCATGAAACTCTAGACAAGATACTTAACCCTGACTGCCTTGCCCTTCCCCCCCCCCAATCTTATGGAGGGAGGTTGGTACATGCAGCATCAACTCATAAAATATAAGTAGAAAGAAAAAAATAAAGTTTAAAGAAAACCGCATTTAAGCATGAAATGGGAAGGACAAGAAAAAAAAAGACAAAAAATAGAAAAAAGCTGTGAAAAATTTTATAATAAGCTCATTTCACTGTCATAGACTATGAAGCCACCATATGTGAACTTTGGCATCACAATCCTAGATATAGTAGAGAAAGAAATGGAAATGACATTGAGAAAAACAAAGATGGAAAAAAACTGCTAGAAAAGAACAAGCATACATTGCTATCCATAATGGTGACATACTAATAAAGGTGTTAAGGGATCAATTCTGATCTGAAAGACACCACAGTTTTGGGTGTTTGTGTATAATAGACTTTATTACCAAAAAGAAGAGAGGAAGAAAGGATTGTAAGAAAAAAATTATCAGTAAGTAACAACTCAAATACCTCTTCTTTCCTCCATCTATACAATTTTTTTTTGTGAGAATAAACATTCATCAAGCATAATTTAGGTGAAACTATGAGAAGGAAATAGGCAGGTTTTGACAATATTCCAAAGCAGTCAATTCACAGTCATACATTTGACTGAAAAGTACAGTGAATATAAAATTCCACCATGCATGCTTTTTACAGACTATTTAAAAAAAAAATCAAATTTGATAAAAGTAAAATATTACTTACAGACTTGCTTCCAGCAAAGTATCAGTAAAATATAATAGATAACTCTATTCAGCAAACCTATTATTATTATTAATTTCAAGGAAGACATAAAATAGGGAAATGTATATTCTTCAAAGGTGTTCATCAGTCATGGAGTACAAATCAAAGTGGAATTCTGGATATTACAATTACCTTCAGATGGTCTTTGTTTGCCAATGCCCTTCACTGGCTCATAATGAATTAATATCCTACCTTTAACTATGGGTCTCTATCCTGGACTCTCTTAATATAAGTTCTCTCAGTGATCTCATCACCTTCCACTGGTTCAATTATCATATCTCCACAGGTAAACCTCAGATTATCTGTCCATTTCTAATCTCTCCTTGAGTTTCAGTTCTATTTTATCCCCAAGTATCCTTTAACATTTCCAACTGGTTCCTTTGTACCTGAAATAGCATATACAAAAATAAAACAGATTATTATTCATTCCTATACCTGACTTACAACCAAAATTACCTATTTTGGTAAAAGATACCACTATCCTCCGGGTCACTTGGGTTTTCAATTTTGCTTGTTACTGAGGTTCTTACCACTGTCATTCCTCACCCAAACCACACCTAAATCCAATCACTTGTCAAGCCTTAGCAGTTTCACAAATAAACCACAGATCTAGAGCTAGAAGGGATCTTGGAGCTAAGTAGCTCAACCCCCTCATTCTTTCTTTTCTCAATAATAACTGCTTTTTATTTTTCAAAACACAAAGATATTTTTCAAAATTCACCCTTACAAAACCTTGTATTCCAAATTTTTCTTCCTCTCCTTTTGCCCCCTTCTAGAGAGTCTCTTGCTCCCAGAGAGCAAGTAATCCAATTTAGCTTAAACATGTGCAATTCTTCTAAACATATTTCCACATTTATCATGCTGAAAATTTTTATAATAAGCTCATTTCACTGTCATAGACTATGAAGCCACCATATGTGAACTTTGGCATCACAATCCTAGATACAGTAGAGAAAGAAATGGAAATGACATGGAGAAAAACAACGATGGAAAAAACTGCTAGAAAAGAACAAGTATACATTGTCCATCACAAGTCTATTTGGAATTGGCCTGAATCATCTCACTGGAAAGATCCAAGTCCATCACAGTTCATAATCTGTCAACCCTCTCATTTTAAATCTCTGGAAATGCAGGCAAGGTGGATAAATAATTTACCCAAGTTTACAAGAGTGATAAGGAACAGAGTGAGAATTTAAATTCAAGTCCTTTGATTGCAGAGGGCCTCCCTCAAGCCAAAAACTTTGCCTTTTCTATTTCACAGAAGTCAGTTTTGTCTCATTCCTTATCTCACATATCATTCAGATGCCTTCTGCCTCCACCTGTTTAACATTAAAAGGTGGCCTTTTTGCCTAGGCAAACCTCTCTGCATTCACAAGAGATTCTATTCCATCCTATCTTCTTCAATAAATCACCCCTTCTACCATCTCCACTCATTTATTTCCAAACTCTCCCTATGGGCTGCCCCACATCTTCCCCATCTCCCCACCTCCAAGAAAACCTCCCTTGATCGGCCTATTCCCAACTACCTATCATCCTAACCCCTCCTTTTTGGTTAAACTCCTTGAGAAGGCCTTCTACAATTGGTGTTCCTATTTCCCTTCTTGCTTTAAACTACTTAACACTGACTTCCAAACTCATCATTTAACTTAAAATGCTCCTTAGAAAGTTACCAAGGATCTTTTCACTGCCAAACCTAATGTCCTTTTCTCTCTTTTAAAAAAATAACAATAGCTTTTTATTTTTCAAAATATGCAAAGATAAATTTTCATCAATTCAGCCCTACAAAATTTTGTGTTCCATTTTTTTTCTCTCTCCCTCCCTCCTTCCCTATTATCCCCTGCCCTAGACAGCAAACAATCCAGTATAGGTTAAATATGTGCAATTTTTCTAAACGTATTCCCATATTCATCATGCTGTACAAGAAAAACAAAATCAAAAAGGGGAAAAACAAACAAACAAGCAACCAAACACCATCAAAGGTAAAAATGCTATGCTGTGATCCACCCTGATCTCCCACAGTTCTCTCTCTGTGTGCAGATGGCTCTCTTCATCATGTTTATTGGAATTGTCCTGAATCATCTGATTGTTGAAGACAACCAAATCTAGTGGCCTCTTCTCAATCATCATCCTTGACCTTTCTGCAGCCTCTGATCCTGTTGATCACTCTCTTCTTAATATTCTATTCTCTTGACATTGCTCTCTTCTGGTTTTTATTTCTCCTCTTTCTTCTTTGCTGGATCTAGCATCCATGCTAATCGAGGTAGAGGTCCCTTCAAGGTTCTGTGCTGGGGGTTCCCTTCTCATCTCTATTATTTCAACTGATGATCTCATTAGCTCCCATGATTCAATTAACATCTCTATGCAAATGTTTCTCAGATCTATCTGTCCAGCCCTAACCTCTCTCCATCATATCTCCATTTTGCTATTGGAAATCTTGAGTTGGATGTCTCAGAGACATCAAAAATTCAACATGGCCAAAACTGAACTCACCTCCCCAACACTTCCATAATCCTAACTTCTTTATTACTGACAAGGGTATTACAATTCTCCCAGTTATTTGGGTATCATCCAAAATTTTTCTTCTGTCTCTCTCTCTAATTAGTCTGGGTAGCCTAATTGCATAGAAGACGAGTGTGACTCAGGAAGACCTGTGTTCCATTTGGGGGGCAACTGGGTTTAAATGGCTTGCCCAGGTCACACAGCTACAAAATATTTCAGTGTCTGAATCTGGATTTGAACTCAAGTCCTCCTGACTCTAGAGCAAGTGCTCCATCCACTTCGCCAGTGGATCTAGAAAGGTTGTTCAGTTACATAGCTAAATTAATTGCAGAAATAGTACTGGAATTCTACTGCCCAGTCCAGTTTTTCTACTTTTTTGGATCTCTGAACCCTCCTCCCAAAATATCTTGGGGTTACTGGCTAAATTTCTTTCTTAAAGACCATGCCTTAATCCAACCATTCTGGAGAGCAATTTGGAGCTATGCTCAAAAAGCTATCAAACTGTGCATAACCTTTGACCCAGCAGTGTTTCTACTGGGCCTATATCCCAAAGAGATCTTAAAGGAGGGAAAGGGACCCACATGTGCAAGAATGTTTGTGGCAGCCCTTTTTGTAGTGGCTAGAAACTGGAAAACTGAATGGATGCCCATCAATTGGAGAATGGCTGAATAAATTATGGTATATGAATGTTATGGAATATTATTGCTCTGTAAGAAACGACCAGCAGGACGATTTCAGAGAGGCCTGGAGAGACTTGCATGAACTGATGCTGAGTGAAACGAGCAGAACCAGGAGATCATCATACACAGCAACAACAGTATTACATGATGATCAATTCTGATGGACATGGCTCTCTGCAACAAAGAATTGTCTCAAACCAGTTCCAATTGTTCACTGAAGAAAACCATATACACCCAGAGAGAGGGAAAAGAAATATGGACCACAACGTAACATTTTCATGATCTCTATTGACATTTGCTTGCATTGTGTTGCCTTTCTCTGATTCTTTTTTTTTCTCTTGTAGATCGGATTTTTCTTGCATAACTTGTCAAGCACTTCAACATTATTAACATGTAGTGGACTTCCTGCCATCTAGGGGAGGGGAGGGGACTGGGGGTAAAATTTGTAATGAAAAGCTTTGTAAAGATCAATGTTGGGGAGCTACCCATATATATGTTATACAAATAAAAAGCTTTAATAAAATTAAAAAAAAAAAAAAGAATATGAGTTCAGCCTCAGTCAAACTGAGACCTGTTGAAAACTTTAGCTTAAAAAGGCCAAGGTCTCCCATTGCATCCAAGGCCATCTCCAGTCGTTCTGATCTCTATATGGCCACTGGATCCAGATGGCTTAGGAGGGAAAAGTGAGGTAAGGGACCTTGCCCAGTCCTCCCTCACTTAAATCCAATTTACTTGCAAATCATGGCATCCCCTCTCTGATGTTATGGTCCTCTTCAAGAATGAAGGACAAACAATAATAAAGAACAAGTAGTCAAGTCCAGTCAACTCTTAACATTTTTCTACTTGGCCACTTCTATTACCCTCATACTTCACTGCCTCATGCCTAAACTACTGGTTGGTGTTCTTACCTTGTTTCTCCCAAACCTAATCCATCCTCTATTCAGCTATCAAACCAAGCAATCTAAAATGCAAATTTTACCAAATAATCTCCTTTTTGGATAAACTCCATTAGCTCCCCATTAACTATAAGATAATGTTTACCTTTCAAAGCCATTAGTAACCTATACCTTTCTTACCTTTTTGGTTGTCTTGCCCTTACTTATTCCTCTCTACATTCTCTGTAATCCAACACCACCAGCTTTCTTTCCATTTCCTCAAATACTTCATTTCCTAACAGTATATTGATGGACTGTCCCCTATCTATGAAACTCTCCTTGATTTCCTGGCTTTCTTCAAGTTCCAGGTAGAAGCCAAACTCCTGCAGCTTGTTCTACTCAGTTCTCTTTAATCTGGGTACCTTCCCTCTGAAATTTATCATATATATATCTTGTATTTATGTGGTTGTTTGCATATTATCTTCCTAATTAGATTGCAAAATCCTTGAGGGCAGGGACTGGTTTTTCCCTTTCTTTGTATCCTCAATGCTTAGCACAGAGCCTAGCACTCACTAGGTGTTTAATAAATACTAGATGATAAACTGACACTGTGCTGATTGCAAGATGAGCTAAAAAGTGCAGAATATGGGGACATCTAGGTGGCACAGTGGAGAGAGCACCAGCCCTGAAGTCAGGAGGACCTGAGTTCAAACCAGGTCTCAGACACTTAACATACCCTAGCTGTGTGACCCTCAGCAAGTCACTTAACCCCAATTGCCTCAGCAAAAAACAAACAAATGAATAAAATGACCTCGTCTCAGAAAATAAAACAATCAAAATAATTTCCCAAAGGCACTGTACATATTTCTTTTAATGAAGCCCAAGCTTCTTTCTGAAACAGTCCTTTTCTTTCCTTTCTTTTTTTTTTTTTTTTTGGCTGAGGCAGTTTGAACTCAGGTCCTCCTGACTTCAGGGCTGGTGCTCTAGTCAACTAGCTGCCCCTACAATCCACCTTTTTAACCCAAATATTCGTCCTGTGATACTAGATAGCTGCAATTTTTGATGAACTAAGAATTAAGAATCACCCCCAAAGGACAATGGAAATTGCCCAATTATGTATGATAGGCATGAGTAGGCTGTGTGACATTACAATTCAACAAATATTAAACTTTAGTATGTTATAGGCTATGTAAGTACTATGATAAATACTGAATATCCCCAGTCAAGGAATAGAATGTGGATGATGCAACAAAGGATGCTGAGATGGAGAAGTGGAATAGATTAAGAGAATAGAGTGGTGGCACTGATGACAACATAAGAGAATGTGCTCAGAAGGAGGTTGTAGACAATATAAAAAACTACAAAAGTGAAAATAAAAGGACTCAGAAAAAGGCCATTAGATTGAAACAAGCTTCAGATGAGTAATAAAGTCAGAAGCCAGACTGCAAAGGGACCTAAAGTGACCTAAAAAGATGTCATAAGAGAAATGCATGACCAAAAGAGAAAGGCTGGTCATATATTTACAGGAAGAGATAATTTGCAATTCATTCACCAAAAGAACAAGAAGCCCTCTGGGATGAAATTTACCAAAGGACACAAACATAAATTACATTAATCTATTAATGCAATTAATTATTTACTTACATAGTTTATCTTTAAAAAAAAAAGTTGTCATACGCTGCTTATTAGTAGCTCCAACAGACAACTTTTTCTGATGTATTTATATACATTTTAACTAGAGGACAGAAAACCTACTAAAGAGTCACTTAAGCTTCTTCTTAAAGCTCTATCTATTCTAAACCAAATAGCTTAAAAAAAAAAAAAAAAAAAAAAAAAGGCAAAATCCCAGACCCCTTAAAACTGAGTTCACAAATCTATGCTTTTTACATAGGCTAATTCCACATTTGTAGATAACATACATCAGTATTCATAATTTTAAAAAGCATTCAGCATATAGTCTTTGGCTATCATTTTTAATCAAATAATTCATAACTTCTTGTTTGTTCTTCATTCTTGAAGAGGACCATGACATGCAAGTGAATTGGATTGAAGTGAGGGAAGGCTGTGGCAAGGTCACCTACCTATATCCCGTCCACAGCCATCTGAGTCCAGTGGTAAGATAGAGATCAGGATGATTGGAGATGATTCTGGATGCAATGAGAGACCTTGGCCTTTTAACTGAAGCTGAACTCACATTCAGTGATTAAGGCTAGGTAACAATTGAGGCAAAGAATCTCCCCTTTAACTTAGTCCCCCCCCCCAAAAAAAAAGAATGAATGAATGAATCTGGGAGGAGACCCTTTGGGTTTCTGGCCAAAGCAGCAATGATTGCTGTTTACATTCAATCTGAATCAACCAGGAGCCAAACAATGACCAAATGACACATATTGGTGGCCAATCAATGAAAATCAGTTTGTTTTGGTTTAAAGCATGATCCTTAAAGAAATCTAGCCAGTCAACAACAAGACTATATGATGATCAATTATGACGGGCATGGTTTTCTTCAACAAAGAGATGTTTCAAAGTAGTTCCAGTTGTTCAGTGATGAAGAAAGCCATATACACCCAGGGATAGGCCTGTGGGATCTGAGTCTGGACCACAACATAGCATTTTCAGACTCTATTGATGTTTGCTTGCATTATGTTTTCCTTCTCAGGTTTGTTTTTTTTTCCCCCTGTACAGCAAGATAACTATATATATATATATATATATGCATATATATATATATATATATATATATATATATATACACACACACACATATTCAATGTGTCAAGTATTTTAACATAATTAACATATAATTAACTTCCTGCCATCTAGGGGAGGGGGGTAGGAGGAAAAAATTTGTAACAGAAAGCTTTGCAAGGGTCAATGTTGAAAAATTACCTATGCATGTTTTACAAATAAAAAGCTTTAATTAAAAAAAAAAGAAAGAAAGAAAAAAGAAATCGAGCCAGTATACCCCAGATACCCTGGGAGGGTTTAAAAAAAAAAAAAAGAAAAGCTGGACTGGGCAGCAAGATTCCAGTACTATTTCTGCTATTAATTTTGCTATAAGACTTGGAGTAATCTTTCTAGATCCATTTCCTTATTTATAAAATGAGAGTTAGATGAAATAATCTAAGAGCTCTTACAGCTCTAACATTTAAGGATGACTTCACTTTAACAATCCATGAACACTATAGTATGTGTAGATTGCGGACCAAAGGAGTAAACTGGAGGCTTGTGATATAATTGTATCCTAGGCCTTGGAGTTCATATCTGGCCCCAGACACTTAGGTATGTGACCCTCAGTGAGTCACTTAACCTCTGTATGCCTCAGTTTCCCCAAATGTAAACGGATGATAATAAATGCACCCACCTTTTCAGGGTTGTTATGAAGATCAAATAAGATAATTTTTGTAAAAAGCCTTTAACAGAGTTCTTGGCACATAGAAGGTACTATATACATACTTATACTCTTCTGATCCCCTCAGCTTTTTTCCTCTTCTACAAAAATTAGAGAAAATGAATTTTTTTAAGTCCCTGTCTGGCTCCAAATCTATGATTCTATAGTTGTAATTCTATTCAATACCGGTTACAAAGTTTTAGTTGTGTATTATATTGGAAAATTCCCCAGGTATGGTCAAGTTCCAAAAACAAAATCCTTATTAAAGTATTTCTGTCTTCTGGCAGAACAAGAATAGAAAAATAAAACTTCCTTCCCCCCCACTCCTTTAGTACCTCTTCTCGATGAAGGGAGGAGGACCAAGACTAATTCAGAATTTATACTGGGCAACTAGCTTCTCCATATAATAGAGGGAATAAAGATTGTATTGTTGTCCCTGGTCATAGCAAAAGCTTTTTCTGAGCATGTTTGCATTTTATTCATTTCCAGCTAGTAATTCCCAGCACTTTGAGAACTGAACAAAATTATACTCTATGCAAAACAGCACACTTAAGGCAGCCCAGCTGCAGTAAGCAGTTAATTTATCAAAGCAATTTGAGCATCAGGATGCAAACACTTGTCACTCTCCCAAAAGCGTCAACTGTAAATATCCCTAAAGCAGACAGCTGCAAGAAGGTAAAGTATCCAGTCAGCATAAACAATTCTTCAAAATAAGATGATCTTTTGAAAAAGTAAAATGCCAGTTAGAGGTTCCGCAGTTCTACCGGGATTTTTTAATCACCTCAATAGAAAGATATGTTGGTTAAAAGCCAAAATGAGTTCAAGTAATTATCCTGGTCAAATAAGCATTAGCTCACCTTCAGCTCAGTGGGCTCATTCAAGCACATTTTCTGAAGCAGCATGATGAAAACACACCATTAACCAGAAAAAAGAGAATAGTTATTTCTAATTTCACCCTAAGCCCACAGGATAGAACAACTCCATATATTGACATTAATTCACAGGCATTTCTTTAGTACAGATGCAATGGAAGAATGACCATTTCTTATGTTTTTTGATGGAATTCCCTAAAAGAAACTAGTACAAGTCAATGAAATCCACAGGGCCCCTTCCTGACAGCTAACATTCTGACTTGGTTGGATTCATCTTAGCTCACCAGTTCCACTTCTTTTCTTTTTTCTTCTTTTTTTTTTCTTTTTGCTGAGGCAATTGGGGTTAAGTGACTTGCCCAGGGTCACACAGCTGGGGCATGTTAAGTGTCTGAGACCAGATTTGAACTCAGATCCTCCTGACTTCAGAGCTGGTGCTCTAACCACTGCGCCACCTAGCTGCCCCAGTTTCACTTCTTTTCAAAATGAATCCAAAGTACCAGCACCCAAATTTCAGAACCTCAGAATGAAATCTACATTGCTAAAAGTTGGCCTTTTCCTTTTTAACAGCAGCTATCTCCTTGTGGAGGAACCCTGAAGCTACTTCCTTTGAATGGAAAAGAAGTGAAACAACTGCCTAAGGAATCTTTTTCTCCAACCTTCTGGGTCTCTATGGCCCTTAGAGAACAGCCTTAATAATGTATACAAGGATTTCCGCATCTCAGATCTCAAAATCCATCTCTGGTTTTCCTGCTTTAAAAGGAAACCCATGGGGCAGCTAGGTGGCGCAGTGGTTAGAGCACCAGCCCTGAAGTCAGGAGGACCTGAGTTCAAATCTGATCTCAGACACTTAACATTCCCTAGCTGTGTGACCCTGGGCAAGTCACTTAACCCCAACTGCCTCAGAAAAAAGCAAAAAAAAAAAAAAAAAGGAAACCCACCTTGTTGTTTACAATATTGACATACCTTTCAAACTATGGGGATCAAAAAAAGATTCTTCACCTATTTCTCAGAGTAGAATTTATCTTGCCGCCTAGCATTTCATTCACAGGCAAACCCCTCTGGTTTTATTTCTTTGTTTTTCTTTACAAAAATTTTTATCTCCTTCCAGAAGACACTAACTGCTGGAACTTCTGGAAAAACTACACTTAGACAAAACTACAAAAATGAGATGAAGACCACCTTCCAGGGCCAATTGAGTACTACATAAAAGAATCGCCAACAACTATCATGTGGTAGAGATACACACACACATATCCTAATTTTTAAACATACCTAAAGATTTACAAAATCAAGTGCTGGTACGTTCTCCCAGACCCACAACGTATCTTCCTCCAAAAAACCCTCTTTTTTCTTTGCCGCCATCCCCCCCACTCCCTTCTTTCCCCGTTCCCGCTCCCATTTGCAGCAATCTCAGCTCCAGAACTTCTCAAGAACTAGATTTAAGTTCACTCCTGTCTCTTCCTCTTAAGAGTTCAAATCCAGCATCACTAACGTAAATGACTTGTCCTTTCCCCCTCCCCCCTCAGCTTCCCTGTCTGCACCCAGGTCTCTCTCCTCTCCCTCTCTCCCCTCACTAGCTTCCGGGCCCGGCTCCCACCCCTCCTCTCCACGCCTTGCTCTAGTCTCCCACTCTCGCTCCTGGCCATTAGTCCAGACCATTCCCCCTCAGGATCACTTTAAGACCTCCTTAGCTCTGAAAGAGACCTTAGAGGTCGTCGAGTCCGACTCTCCCACGCCCCGATCTCCGATCACGGCCGCCCCTTCCTCAGATAGCCCAGACCCTGCCTCTCGGCAGGGCCCGATCTGGTCGAAACCCCAATCCCCGGGAAGCCCCGCTTGCCGAGGAGGGAATTTCCGCCTGAGGCCACCTCAGGCTAAGGGGCAACACTTACTGAGGAGGCCACTGCTGCCCCGGGAACTGGCACGAAGAGTGCAGGAGGTGGAAAAGCTGGAGCTGAGCCAGTAGCGTTGGCTGCTCCAGTCACCCGAGGAGCAAGACCCGTACCCTGAGGAACGAAGGCGACCCGGAAGTACACAGACCGGAAGGGATAGAAAAAACCGGCTGCGGCTGCGCGTGTAGGAGAAAGGAAGAAGGCCAGAGCCCCGCCCGGCGCGTGGCAAACACACCCTCCTGGGAAGTGGGAGAAGAAGCGGCGGCGACGGCAGCTGCCGGTCTCCTGTCCGGTCCTAAGGGGCAAAGCGGCAGGGAGCCTGGGTGACGACCCGGAAGTCAATGGAAAGGAAGTGACATTTATGAGAGATGACCTAACGTAGTGGCTATATGAGTTGCCTTGGAAACCGGCCGGCGTGAGGCGGGGCGAAGGTTTGGTGCCCTAAAGAGGGGGAGTTCAGACGCTTAGGTTGTTCTTTTAACGCAACTCTTTATTTCTGCACGCGGAGTTTTTCCCATTCACTCCTTGCGGCAAATAATTTCAGGTTTTGCAAATGATTTGGTCGACATCTTTATGTCCATTTGTCTCTGACAGGAAGGAAACCGGGCACTTTGGGATTCCCCCAGACAGCAGGCCAAGAATCGTTAAGTGGTGTCCTCCTGGTTCCATTTCCCAGGTTGGATCCATGGGGACCACGACTGTTCTCTATATCCCTTCACCAGGGCTTCCAGTGAATATTAAAGTTCATTTCATATGACAGGACAGCACCTTAGAGATAAAAACTTCTCATTGCCTCAGTTTCCTCATCCGTAAAATGAGAGGATTGAAGGTGATGGCTTTAAAAGTCCCTTTCTGCTTTAAATCTATGTTGTTGCTGCTTGTACACACAGGGTTACTGGGTCCTAGAGAGGGAATGCATAAGATCTTAAAGAGTTAACCTCAGATCTTCTGATCTGTTTTGTGCTCTTTGCCCTAAGTTGTAGCTATCCCCCTTAAAATCTTCATAATATAGTATAGGATAGGCATATATGTATATGCACACATATCTACTTCTACGTACTCTATAAATTGATTATACAAAAAATTCCAAATAAATATGAAGAATATAAAAAATTAACTCAGAAAACTTGACATATAAAAGTTATGATCTTTGAGAGCAGGCATTATATCACTTTTACATTTATGCCCTCAGCCCTTATAATTTACTCTGGAATTTAGGTACAGAGGGATAGGAGCTAGACCTGTGATTTCATTGGAGTATCAAATTGGTATATCCTCCCAGAGGAAAAAACTCCAATCTACAAATTCAAGTTGACCACTTCTCTGCAATTTAAGATTTTAGAGTTGCTTAGGTGACTTAGATGAGTGATTTATGTTCAAACAATCAGTAAGTTGACTTGGCTCAGAGGGTCACTATTCACTACCCTAAACTACCTCTCTTCCTGGCACATAACTTTATGTTAATATTTAATAATGGGAACTTACTAATGAGTTTTCTGGACTCATTTGCCACCTCTCTAAAATGAGTTTGGATTAATTGAACTAGATAGTTTCTAAAGTTCCCTATTAGTTCTGCCATTTTTTTATTGTATTTCCTAACATCCTGATGGGATCTTATCTCTGGATGGGATACTATCTCTGATAGCTTAAAACTTGAAGCACAGTTTTACTACTTTACATGCTAATTAAGATTTAAATATTTGTTGTATCCTAGATTTCACATTGCATTTTTGTTGATTGATTTTTTTTTAGTGGTTTTCCAATCCATGGGCCACCTGTCTGGGGATAGTAGTCATGATGTTATTACAAAAGATTCATTTTATTAAATTACTTAAGAAAACCACAAATTAATAAATAAGGTGTTTAATGAATATCTGTCTT
Organism: Myrmecobius fasciatus; assembly: GCA_023553655.1. Taxonomy (NCBI): domain Eukaryota; kingdom Metazoa; phylum Chordata; class Mammalia; order Dasyuromorphia; family Myrmecobiidae; genus Myrmecobius; species Myrmecobius fasciatus. Next base: position 82,248 of record JAJPUD010003758.1, read on the forward strand.
GAACATATTTCAAATGTATATAAGTTCTATTGTGAATAATACCGATTCATTTAAAAATATTAATGAATTTATAATAGTTGTCACTGTTCTGAATCAAAAAATACTAAGTTAAAGGGAGTTCCTCATACTTTTATCGGTTGAGGCCTGCTGGTTTTTTTAATACTGAAGCCTTGGTAGGAACACAATTGCCAGCCAAAAAAGGTCTTGTGGGAAAATCCCTGTTTTTTTTTTTTTGTTGGATGGTTTCAGAGAACACTGGTGAAAAGCAGGAATCCATTGTAATTTTCCGAAATATGCTAGCTATCAAAATGGTTTTCTTGTGTGGCATTCTCATCTGAATGATGTAAGATAATGGTGTCAAAATCAAATAAAAATGGGAACCACTAGACCATGTATAATGATAGACTTAGAAAATCAAATATTAACATTATTTTATTTTTTGTTAAATATTTCCCAGTTACATTTTAATATGGTTCAGGAGTACTTGGGAGTGCTATAGGTTCACATGCTTCCATGTCTGATACCTCTGTGTGTCATGTAAGGATCTCAGATTTAGAGCTGTAAGAGATTTTTTGTGTCATCTAATATTATAAAGAGTTTGTAACTTTCTGTGTAACAGACTCTTTGGGCAGTCTGGAAAAGCCTATTCACCTACTCTCAGAGTATTGTTTTTAAATGTATAAAAGAATATTGATGAGATTGCAAAGGAAAACAATTATATTGAAATACAGTTGCTGAATTTTTTTTTTTTGAAAATTAAGTTTATATGGGACAGCTAGGGGGCACAGTGGATAGAGAACCAGCCCTGAAGTCAGGAGGACCTGAGGTCAAATTTGACCTCAGACACTTAACCCTTCCTAGCTGTGTGACCCTGGGCAAGTCACTTAACCGCAATTGCCTCAGGGAAAAAAAAAAAAAAAGAAGAAGAAAATTAAGTTTATAGACCCCAGATTAAGAACTTTTGGTCTAGTCCAGCCTTCTACAATTTATAGATTCAATAAGTAGTATTCAGGTTTTGAATCCAGCTCAATTCTAAATCAAATTTTCATTCTACTACATATACCATGCTGCTTCCTATTAATAAAGTTCAAAACAAGTGGTGCTTCTCTAATGAATTATGCAATCAAATCTTCCATTATTATTGTGCTTTTGACTCAAAAAGAATTTGATTTAAATTCTTGTAATGTGATTTCCTATATTGATAATGCTCAAAGAAATTCCAAATAGGACAAACATTTTCCCTGAAGCTAAGTTTATCCATTTCAATAAATTGTTGAAGCCATTTCCCTTCTCTTAGTCTCAATTTCCTACCCTGTAAAGGGAAGGGACTGAAGTCTAGATGATCTCCAAGGTCCTTTCTACCTCTAAAATTCTGATTCTACACCTTTTCATTCTTGGTACTTACCAGACAGAAACAGAGTAAGTGTGTAGCATTTCCAATCTGGACTGCCAAACCAAAGGGAAGGTATTATTGTCATTGCACTTACATACACAGAAATTTCTAATTTAACAAGTGCTTTCCTCACAACATCCCTATGATGTAAACAGTGAATGTATTATGTCCTCATTTTAGAGTTTGAAGAAACTAAGGTAAAGTGAAAGAGGGCCCAAGGATACAACAGCTAATAAGTTAAAAAAAAATTAAGATTTAAGTCCATACCATGATACCTCAAATGATAAGAATTTACCAACCACATGACATTGGACATTTGGTGAAGACCTCTGATGCTCTATTGTGAAATAGCCATGGATTTTTGAAGGCTGTGCCAATGGAGCACAATATGCAAAGACCCACGTATGGATGACAATGACTGTCATCTGAGGACCAACCTACCTTTAGTGATTGTCACTTCCAGGAGATAGCTTATCAGGTAATATTTAGGCCAGAAGAAAGATTATATTTTAAGGTATATAGATGTGATCTGCAAGGCAGGTAGAGCACCAAATCCACAAAATCACAGACCTTTTAAGTATTAAAGTAGCCTTAAATATGTGACTTGGTACAAAAATTTCTGACACCTACTTCACATAGTCGTAAGAATCAAATACAATAATGGATTGTGTTTCAAAATACAATTTAAAAAAACAGTTATTATGGCATTTTCTCACCTCTCTCAGTTGTTGTTTTCTAGAGTATACAAAATAAAAACTCTGTGTCCAACCTATGAAACTATAGTGAGGAAAGAGACCTGTAATTTCCCTTTTTGAGAAATGAATTTTCAACCATGTGGTCATCTCAATATATTATATTACAAATAGTAAATAATATGATTATCACACAATGCTAATTATGTGTCCCTACTTAGTGTAGTTGATAAAATGAAAAATCTACATACTTTTAATAAAAACTTAACTATTAGTGTTTTCCTTATTTGTTTGGGGGAACCTGAGGATGGAGAAGAAAGACCTATTTATGAAACCATTGTTCAAAGGGATATGTATCAGGGATACTCCACAAGCTCTACACCCTACAAACAGTATTCTGAAGAAGGATGGAGTACAAAGTAGTCCCAATAGAGATACTACAGTAGTATAGCTACTGAGCAGTTAGACCCTTGCTTAGAGGCAGCTGGTATGGTGCTGGACCTAGGATTAGGAAGATGACTTCAAATCTGGCCTCAGATATTTACTAGTTGTGTGCATGCCCCAACTCACTTAGTTACAGTTGGCCTCAGTTTCCTCAACTGTAAAATGAGGGCAATAATAGCACCTTCCTCTTGAAGTAGTTGGGAGGATCAAATGATATTTGTTAAGTGCTTAGTATGTAGTTCTTGACATAGTAGATGTTCAGTAAATACTTGTTTCCTTCCTTTCTTTGCAAACTTCAAATCTAGAAGCTTAGGTTAATAACTTCAATTGAAATCTTGGAAAGGATATGCAATTGGGCAATTATTAAGAAGGGTGTTTTCTAGAAAACAAGATTTTCACTTATTGTCTGTAATTTGATAGAGGTTCTTTGAAAGCAGAGAATAATTGGGATTCCTTGTATTCATTAAGGAGTATTGGTAGCACAGTATCTTCCACAAAACAAAAAATTCAGTAAATGCCTCTGAATTTTTTTTTTTTACTGATTTACTGATTTATTGATTTACTGAATGGACTCCCTAGATTTTGTAACCAATAGCACTTATTTCCATTTCTTGGAAGGATTTTTCCTGTAGTGATCATATTCTTGTTCTAGAAAAGCTTGCCTTTGCATTGTCTTTTAGTTGGGGAAGCTCAGGAACTGATCTTGTTCTTAAAACTCATAATTCATTGTCACATATATGGTCTTCTCATAATCTGATTTTTTATTTTTTTATTAAAGCTTTTTATTTGTATAACATATGTATGGGTAGTTCCCCAGCATTGATCTTTACAAAGCTTTCCATTACAAATTTTACCCCCAGTCCCTTTCCCTCCCCTAGATAGCAGGAAGTCCACTACATGTTAATAATGTTGAAATGCTTGAGAAGTTATGCAAAAAAAATCTTATCTACAAGAAAAAAAAGAAAATCAGAGAAAGGCAACACAATGCAAGCAAACATCAATAGAGATCATGAAAATGTTACGTTGTGGTCCATATTTCATATCCCTCTCTCTGGGTGTATATAGTTTTCTTCAGTGAACAATTGGAACTGGTTTGAGACAATTCTTTGTTGCAGAGAGCCATGTCCATCAGAATTGATCATCATGTGATACTGTTGTTGCTGTGTATAATGATCTCCTGGTTCTGCTCGTTTCACTCAGCATCAGTTCATGCAAGTCTCTCCAGGCCTCTCTGAAATTGTCCTGCTGGTCGTTTCTTACAGAGCAATAATATTCCATAACATTCATATACCATAATTTATTCAGCCATTCTCCAATTGATGGGCATCCATTCAGTTTCCAGTTTCTAGCCGCTACAAAAAGGGCTGCCACAAACATTCTTGCACATGTGGGTCCCTTTCCCTCTTCTAAGATCTCTTTGGGATATAGGCCCAGTAGAAACACTGCTAGGTCAAAGGGTATGCACAGTCTGATAACTTTTTGAGCATAGCTCCAAATTGCTCTCCAGAATGGTTGGATCCGTTCACAGTTCCATCAACAATGTATTAGTGTCCCAGTTTTCCCACATCCCCTCCAACATTCATCGTTATCTTTTCCTGTCATTTTAGCCAATCTGACACGTGTGTAGTGGTACCTCAGAGTTGTCTTAATTTGCATTTCTCTGATCAATAGTGATTTGAAGCAACTTTTCATATGATTAGAGATGGTTTTAATTCATAATCTGATTATTATTGGCAAGGAAGCCACTTTCTCTTGGAGTCTATAGAAATGGTATTTATCTCAATAGGAACTGAACTGGCCAAAACTTTAGTGGTTCTTTTGTATTTCTTCTGCTAAAGTTTACAAAGATCATGGTAGCTGTCACTCATAAATGCAAAGGGTTTAGGACTTTATTCATAGAGTCTAAAGCTTCCTGTGGGAAGAGGGAAAGTATCATTTCATCATACTTGACTTGTGCAAATGATGTCAGGAGAGATGGAGCCATTCCATTAAGTTTCCAGACTGGCTCCCTGCCTTGGGGAAAGGAGAGATCACTAGTCTTTTTACTCTTAATTCTTGCTCCCTCACCTGAACTTCCCTAATATTTGATATCCTGAAGTCATAAAACTATTGACATAGAAAATCTTTTTTTCTTTTTTTTATTAAAAGCTTTTTATTTACAAAACATATGAGTGATTTTTCTACATTGACCTTTGCAAAACTTTTTTTTGTTGTTGTTCCAAGCTTTTCCCCTCCTTCCCCCCACCTCCACCCCTAGATGACAGGTAATCTAATACATGCTAAATATGTTAAATTATATGACAAATGACATTGAAAATCTTTCTAAATTTTTCCAGTAATGACTAATATTCTCCCCCTTGCTCATATTTTTTCCATCTTAGTGATTCTGAACACCATAGATCATCATTCAAACCCCATTCCCTATTGCCCAATTCTTCATTCCTATTCCTTTCAACCCAATTTATCTCCTCCACCCAACTATCCCCTCAATGTCTCAACGCAAAGCTACACAATCCTTCAGTGTGTGCCCTCTGGAACGATTGTTCCTTAGACAATAAACTTGCTTTCATCTTAAATCTTTTCCTTTTCTCCTTTTTCCATCTTTTAACTCTCACTGAGAGCTAGCTTCCTCTTGATGACACAGCCTGTTTGGCTTTCCTTTCTAGAAAAAGCTATACTTTCAACTGTTATTGCTCATCTGTCCACCCACTCTTTTGCTCCCATTCTCATCATCACTCCCAGTATTCCACTCTAAAACTGCCCATCCTTTATATTGTGCCTCTGGAATGTCCACTCTATAGGTAACAAATTAGCTTTCATATTAAATCTTTTCCTTTCCTACTCCTATCTTATGGTTCTCACTGAAACCTGGCTCCTTCCTAATGCCATACATTTCCCTGGCTACCCTTTCCAATTGCTCTTTTATTCATATTCCCCAACTTACTGGTAGTAGTGGAAGAACTGGAGAACCCCATTGCCATTTCCAGGCTATCCTGACACCACTATGTCTCATTAACCTCTCCTTCTTTGAGATTCACATCATCTATATCTATCGCCCAGTCAAAATCCTGGTAGCTGTTGTCTATAGATTTCAAGATCTTTACTTAGAATCCAGCTAACAGTCTTTCTCTTCTTCCCAACTGCTGCCCTCATACTAGGGCACTTAAATATACATATTGATATTACCTCAAACTCCCTTAATTTCTCAATTTACTCATTTCTCATACCTTCAGCATACATATTGATACTCCCTCTAAAACCTTAATCTCCTAGTTCCTCAACATACTCATTTCCCATGACCTTTCCACCCCCCAAAAATGGTCATCTCCTTGATTTTGCCATTACCCACAAATGCACATCCTCCATGTTCATGGACTCTGAAATTCCCTTTTCTGATCAGTCTATTTATATTCTCCTTCTTCTCTATTTCAATTCCAAATCCAGTTCTTCATTCACATTATGACCTCCAATTGCTCAGTTTCTCAGTTCTTCCCCAGATACTAGATCTGCACTTTCCACTTTTCCTCATTTCCAACCTTAGGTAAACCACTTCAGCTTTTCATTATCCTTTAGAATTCCATGCAACTTATTGCAAGTGCATCCTTCGAAGCCTCAGCCTTAGATCATAACCTATCATCTGCTGTGTTCCCAACTAAACATGTGCTGCTGAACAAAGATGGAGAAAATCACATAACTGTTTGGGCCAGATCCACTACAAGTTTATGTTTCATAACCTCAACTGGACCTTCATTGCTTCTAAGCAGTCCTTTTAAATTCACCTCTACCAGCACCCCCAATTAATTCACAGTCCTACTTAACCACAGCAGTTCTTCAAATCTTTTTATCTCCTTAAACATCCTATATCTTTCCCTTATCTTCCCTTTTGTCTGGAAACTCTGCCTCATATTTTATGGTTACCTCCTCAGATTCCCATTCTCTGGCACATCATAAAGAGCTATAAATATTTTGGTTTTTCCTAATTCCTGCCTTAATTTACCTTCTCCCAGTTCCCTTTCTTCCCTTCTTCCTTTTCTTGTTTCTCTGTTGAATAAAAGTATTGCTATTCAAATATATGTATGTGTATTCTTTTAATCAGTTCAGATATAAGTGAGGTGTCAGCTCCTCCTCATCAATCCCCTCTACTTTGTCATGATGTCTACTTGTGCCCTCTGATTATGACAGATAATTCTTCTTAATTTTCCTTTCTCTCCAAAGTATTCCCTTTCCCCTCTCTTTCCTTTGTTAAGCTCATTGTTGTTGGCCTTCAAAGGAAAGGAGCTATATTGTTCCTTTGGGGGAGTTTCCACTCACAGAGATGGTTGGTTGTCCTTCATTCTCAAAGATGAACATTTAATCAGAGAGGTGATGCTATGACATTCTCCTTCCCTCCCTCCCTCTCTCCTTCCTTCTTCCTTTTCTTCCTTCTTCCTTCTCTTTTTCTCCTTTCCTCCCTCCCTCCTTCACTTCCTTCCCTCTCTCTCCCTCCCTTTTTTCTTCCCTTCCCTCCTTCCCTCCCTCTTTTTCTCCTTCCCTCCCTCCCTTCTTCCCTTTCTTCCTCCCTTCCTCCTTCCTTCTTTCCTTCCTTCCTTTGTTTTTTCCTTCCTTCTTTCTTTCCTCCTTCCTTCCTTTTTTTTCCTTCCTTCTCTCAGAGTGAAGGTAAATAGCAATTGTTGTTTTGGCCAGAAATTCAAATGGATTCCTTTTTTTTGTTTGTTTATTTTTTTTTGGTGTTTTTGTTTTGTTTTGTCTTGTTTTGTTTTGTTTTTTTACTAGATTAAAAAGGCCATTCTTTGCTTGCTTGCTTTCTTGCCTAGCCTTAATTGCAGAATGGGTGTTGCCTCAATCAAACAGACATGTTAAAGACCTTAGCTTACAAAAGTCAAGGTTTCCCACTGCATGGAGGGCCATCTCCAATCATTTTGATCTCTATCTGGCCACTGCACCCAGATGGCTCTGGAAGAGAAAATGAGGCTTTTCACAACCCTCCCATCCTCAAATCCAATTAAGCCATTAAAATATAACAGAACCACTTCTAGGTCTTATCTAATTGGAATCCTTCCATGAACTTTGATGAAGACAGGTTTTAGAAGAGACATATGTATAATTTTCCTATATTGTAAGCAGTTTATTTTTGTTTAGTTCTTTATCATGATTTATTCCTGTTTATCTTTTTATATTTCACTTTGCTCCTATGTTTGGACTTCAAAGTTTCTTTTTTTAAATTGTTTTATCTTTTTTTCTGGTTATGCATGTACATTAATCTTTTAAAATACACATTTCATTATGAATCATATTGGGAGAGAAAAATCAGAACAAAAAAGGAAAAATGAGAGAAAAAATTGTAGAAAATGAAAAAAAAAAAAGTGAACATAGCAGGTATTGATCCACATTCGGTCTCCATAGTTTTCTCTCTGGATGTAGATGGCATTTTCTGTCCAAAGTTTATGGGGGAGGAAGAGGGGCAAAGCCAAGATGGCGGAGAGCAGACATGACTGTGATCTCCTCTAACCTTCTCTCAAACCAATAGCAGATTAAGCCTCTAGATTGGTTTTGGAGTCAAAGAATCCACATATATCTGGAATACAACACATTTCTAGAAGATATCTTGGAAGAACTTCAGAACAAGCCTGTTTCAATCGGGCGTGAGGACAGACTGCCCAGCCCAGACTGAAGCATAGGGAGAGACCAGGGCAGGAAGCCCGGGCAAGGAGCTGGGGCAAGGAGCTGGGGCAAGGAGCTGGGGCAGGAGTCAGAGCCTTGCAGCTTCTACACACCTGGGAAGCTTCTGTGAGCTTCTTAGGCCACTCTGTCCTGGTTGGACAGCATGACATTCACCTCTCTTTCTATAACAACCTCAAACAGAAAGGAACAAATGCTGAAGCAAGGAAAGAGCCCAGGTCTGTATTCACAAGTCCTGTGTTGGCCTCAGTGGGAAGGGCCTAAGGCCTTTCCCCTCACACTGTTGTCTTCTTCATCATCAATGCCATCGGTAAGAGTCTAAGAGATCCACCAAAAGTGAAGCAAATAAATCAATAAATAATAAAAAATCTTTTTCTAAACTAATGGTCAGTCAACTAGAACAAGTTACAGAATGTCTGTGAATGCCCCACATAGCACTTCCCTTCTATGTTATCACAAATCTTCTAGGAAGAAGGCCACCAACCCTTGCCTTTTTGATTAAGGGGGTTATTTGTATTAAGGATAAGGGTATAAAAAAGTAACCTTTTGCAAAACATTTCTTTCTTCTTTTTTTTTTTTTTTTTTTTTGGCTGAGGCAAATTAGGGTTAAGTGACTTGCCCGGGTCACACAGCTAGGGAATGTTAAGCGTCTGAGACCTAATTTGAACTCAGGTCCTACTGACTTCAGGGCTGGTGCTCTATCCACTGTGCCACCTAGCTGCCCCTACAAAATGTTATATTTCAACTACAAGTTTACTTTTAATTCTCTGAAAATAAGTTAGGGAAGTTTTGGTTTCTTTTCTTTAGTTAGATAACCAAACATGCCCCTTATTGAATATTCAATAAATGTCCACATTTTTAAAAATTTCCAGGGCACATACCCAAATAAAATGTTCTGTGGATGCCCATGAATATTCTAGAAACAATCTGACCAAGCAGATTACAGCAAACTTATCACTTCCAGTTACTGGAATCTGTTCCTTTCTTAATTCAGCCTAATCAAGATTCCATTAGGTTTTTTGTCTACCCTTTCACATTGTTGACTCATATTGAGGATATAGTTTAGATTTTTTTTTTAAGGGAAAAAACATTACTCTTCAATTTTTCAATTTCATTCTACAACAAAACACTTGATTTATAATTGCATAGGATGTCACCTGAAAATGTCTGAATCACTGGAGTATAGGTGCCGAGGCCATCACAGAACAGTGGCCTCTTGTTTAAGTAAATCTTAATTATTGTTAAATATTCAGATATTCACTGCCCTTCTCATCAATAACTATAACTTCCTCTGATTTTTAGGAGTCAGGATGCAATAACAATTCTGTTTCCATAACAAATCCAGTACATTGAAAAAGGCATCAAAAAATTAAAATGTGAGCAGATGTTCCTTCATGTGACATAGTAATAATCTTCTGTAGTTTTAAAAACATCTTTTTCAAACTCTAAACACGTGGGCTGATTTAAGTCTGAAGATTTTCTGTAAATGTGATTATGTCATAGACTTTCAGATCTCCTCTGCATTGGCCTCTTTTAGCTGTCTCTGGTAGGCAGATAGGAACTTCTCCTTTTGAGATGCTGTGAGCTTGTATTACTTTTCAGAATTTATCACAATAGGCTCACCGGTACATTTTCTTGTGAAGTGCCAGGGGAGACATTTCCTGGGGAGAATTCAGTCTCCTCACAGCCCAGGGAAATGGTAACACCCTCAAATCTTTTCCAAAGATACCCCACATCTTGGAAACTAATTTCTCAAATAAATTAGTTGAAATTAATTTCTCAAACCCATATGCCAGGTCAAATTATTTTTTAAATGTCTGTTACGTTTAATTTTCTAATTTTCTAGCTTGTCATGATCTTTTAGAATCTGGCTGTCACCTTGTTAGTTATGTCTCCTGACTTTGGGTCACCTGAAAATTTGATGCCATCTGTACCTTTAACCAGGTCATCGATAAGAATGTGAAACAACATGAAATAATCACAGATCCCTGGGGCACTTCTATGGCTATTTCCTTCCAAACCGACATGGCACAATTCAGCCATTTAACTGCACCTGAAATGTGCACTCTCATCTAACCCATCTCTCTCTGCATATTTTCCATGAGAACTACATGAAATATTGTATTACTTTCTAAAATACAGGTGTAAATTATGACAATTACATTTCCCTCCTCTAATAGTTTAGTTATCTATCCAAAAATGGAAACAAGGTTACTTTGGGATGATGTATTTTTAATGGTTCTTTTGTATTCTCCTCCACCAGAATTTCAATACCATCTCTAGTTGTCCTGATTTATATCTTGCCACTGGACTCAGATGGCTCTGGAGAAGAAAGTGAAGATGGTGGCTTTGCAAAGCCCTCCCTTCCTCAAATTCAATTCATTTGCATGGCATCATATTACTTTCCTGATGTCATGGTTGTCTTTGAGAAGGAAGGACAAACTACAATCCAGAATTTCACTCACTGTCTTTAATTATTACTTCTGGAATTTCATAGGAATCAAAGCCAAACTTAAGAGCCTAGTTCATGGAATCCATGTTCTTTCTTTTTAAATTGGGACAAAATATATCCCCTATTTTAATAATAATAATACAATGTCTTAATTTTTAATGTAATAAATATTGATAAATACAACCTACATAAATAAAAGCTCTTTGGGGGATGGATGCTCAGTAATTTTTAGGATTGTAAAGGAGTTCTAAGACCAAAACATTTAAAAACAGTGGTATAATCAGTGGAAACTGGGACAAAATAAATCATGTGTCTCTTGAAAAGTTAAAAACAATACTCAGATTTGTTGAGGTAAGGAAAATTGTTTTAAGAGTCAAATAGGGATAGAGAATATACCTGTGATTTCACTGGGGACAGGAAAATCCCCAAATGAAAAAATTCCCTCTGCGATGAAGGTCAGTAGTTTTTCAGAAAATCCTAGTCTTAGAGGGCTGCCTAAAAGACAGGTTAAATACTGGCCCTGGATCATAGGGCTGGTATATATGTCAGTCAGTCAACAAGCTTGTATGTTTAAGTGTTTATTATGGACTAGAAACTCTACTAATTATTGGTTATACAGAGAAAAGCAAAAAACAGTCCCTGCCGGGGCAGCTAGGTGGCCAAATGGATAGAGCACCAGCCCTGAAGTCTGGAGAATCTGAGTTCAAATCCAGCCTCAGACACTTAACATTCCCTAGCTGTGTGACCCTGGGCAAGCCACTTAACCCCATTGCCTCAGCAAAAAGCAAAAAAAAAAAAAAAAAAAAAAAAAAAAAAAAAA
>JAJPUD010003758.1:93827-128268 GCA_023553655.1 Myrmecobius fasciatus
AAAAAAAAAAAAAAAAAAAAAAAAAAAAGACACTTCTCAAGGAGATCACAATCAAATGGAGGAGACAACATGAAAACAAATATGAACAATTGATAATTGTGAAATAATCATCAGAGGGAAAGCAATAGAATCAAGAGACCAATCAGAAGGCCAGTGTCACTGGATTGTCAGGGATAGAGGGGAGGACAAGATTTCTGATCTAAGAAGACAAGGAAGGGGTGAGGGGAAGAGGGGGGGAAAGGGAAAGGGGAGAGAGGGAGGGGAAAGGGGAGAAAGGGAGGGGGGAGAGGGAGGGGGGGAGAAGAAGGAGGAGGGGGAAAGCGGGAGAGGGTGGGGGAAAGCAGGAGGGGGAAGGGGAAGGAGGAGGGGAAAGGGAGAGGGAGGGGGAGGGCAAAGGGGGGGAAGGGCAAAGGGGAGGAGGGGAAGAGGAGGGGAGGGGAAGGGGAGGAAGAAAGGGGAGGAGGGGAAGGGGGGAGGGGAGAGAGGGGCGGAGAGGGGGGGGGGGGGGGAAGGGGGGGGGAGGGGGGGGGGGGGAGAGAGAGGGGGAGATCAAGGGCTTTAAAATAAAGGGCCGAAGAGGATTTTCAATTTAGCAATAGAAGGTAAAGAGAGGAAGATGGAGAGAAAGTGTTAGAGTTCAACCTACTGATTCTTGGTTTGGAAGCTCATTTCCTAGCTAGATGATGGTGAAGAGAAAGCTGAACCTAGAGTCAGGAAGCTGTAAAATAGGGATAATAATGACACGTATCAACCCGGGTTGTTGTAAGAAGAAAATGAAATAATATTTGCACTATAGTGTCCCAAAAGTCAGAGCAGTTTTGAATTATTAAAGCTTAAACTTAAAGCAATTAAAGTTGAAAACGAAACTGAGACTTTCGGGGCACCCTGTTTAAAAACCATTATTATTATTATTGTTACGCCCAGTTCCTCCTCTTCCCGCCCCTTTGCTCCTGTCCCCGCCCCTTTGCTTCCTCCTCCTCCTCCTCCTCCTCCTCCTCGACCCTTCTCTCCCCCGCCTTCCCCATCTTTCTTCCGCTGTTCTCCCTCCCCTCTCCCTCCTCCCTGTCCCGTTCCAACCCCCTCTCCCCCCCCCCCCCGCCTCGCCCCTACTTCCCGGCCGCCGTCTCTCAGTTCTCGGCGGAGCGCTGGGGGAGGACAAGATGGCGCTAGACGGCAGCTCGGGGCTAGTCGGCTCCGCGGCTGCGATGAACCCCCTGTCCCGCTTCACGTGCCCGGTGTGCCTGGAGGTTTATGAGAAGCCCGAGCGGGCGCCCTGTGGACACGTGTAAGCCGGGAGGAGGCTGGGGGCGCGGGCTGGGGCTGGGGGCGCCCTTGACCAAGTTGTGAAGTGAGAGACAGACTCCGGAAGAGGGAGGGACGGCCGACACTGAATTGCCCGAGCCTGGGGAACTTTCAGAGGGGCTGCTGGGTGGGGGGTATTTCTGGAGAGAGGTGAGGAAGGGCCTCTTGGAGATTATGGGAACGGAGGGAGAGGGAGGAATGAAGAGATAATGGGACCCAAGTGTGGAGGGTGAGGGAGGGGTATGGGAAGTGGATCTTAGGCTCCGACGGTCCTAGTTGTGGGATCTGGGGCTAAGGCAAGTTAAATTCTATGGGTCTCCGTTTCTTCAATAAAAAGAGGGGATTGAATTTAGTGACCTAAAGACTGTCCCAGTTCTTAAGTTATACGATCTTGCGGTCCAGGACAGAGGAAAACACGGTTGGGGGGGAGGGGTTTCGCCCCAGAGGCAGGTCTCCTATGTGGAGGAATCAGAATAAGGGGCGTCCATAGGAGGGGGGGAGCGGGGTTCTTGGGAAAAGAACTTGGGGCGGGGGAGAGGGAAAAAGAATGAAAGGTATTGGCGGTCTGTAGATAGGAGTGGGAATGGGAATAGGCGGAGATTCAGGCGAAAACGGGGAGGGATGAGATATTAAGGCTCTTCCTTGTCTAATATTCTGGGATTTTTAGAAAAGAAATGTGAAAGGGAGAGAGAAGCCGGGGAGACAAGGACACAAACCGGGGCAATCAGGGAGGAGTGGTGGGAACGAATAACTGAGGGCATTATGTATAATTCACAAAATCTGGCGAGCCCAGGTAGTGCTGCCTACTTGGACTTCAAGTAACTAAATTGACTTGAAATTTGATTACAATTTATTGAAATTTGGTTGTGAACTTAGGCAGTTGCCATGCTGTCAGATTTTTAACTTTGAGACAAAGGACATGACATTTATTTCTTCCCTCTCCCCCTTTTTTCCGGTGCTTATGTGCTGTAAATGAGTTTGGTGCTTAACATTTATTAGTTTAGTCAGTATGGTAGAGATAAAATTAACTTGAGCAGTCAAAATAGAAAAAGTGGGTGGTTTATTGTTACACAGCCTGGGAGGAGAAAAGATAGGAAATTGAAACAGAAAGCCTATTTAGAAACTGAAAAAGTTTAAAAAGAACAGTGGAATTAAAATAACATTAGTTAATTATGATTTATAACAATCATCCAAAGTGCTCGGAAGGAGTTGGGATGTGATCTGTATCGCCTTATGTGATTAAAAAATTTGGAACACAATTTTGTGTTAATTTGAAGAGATAAGTTTGCTACAGTAGAAATTATACAGGGCTGTGAATCACAAGATTTGGTTTCTAATCCCATTTCTGCCACTAATTCATCTATATGTTTTTAAGGAAGTTAGAGTGCCTCTCTGAGCCTCAGCTTTCTCATCTGAAAAATGGGCATAATGATCCCAAAGTTAGAAGTGAAAGAGTAATACACAAATCTAAGCTATTGTTTGAACTCTTTTTTTGCTTGTCTCTACTTTTTTTTTTTGGCTGAGGCAATAGAGGTTAAGTGACTTGCCCAGGGTCACACAGCTAGGAAGTGTTAAGTGTCTGAGACCAAATTTGAACTCAGGTCCTCCTGACTTCAGGGCTGGTGCTCTATCCACTTCACCACCTAGCTGCCCCTTGTCTCTACTTTCATTAAGTTTTCTAGGGATTACTTAAATTACTATTTTGATGGCCTACCCATGTGATCAGTAAGCATGTTTGGTCATTATTGCAGATGTAAATCCAATATATCCTTTCCTTAAAAGTATTATCTTGTTTTAGCAAGCCTCCGGACAATTGTAATGACAGTTTACCAAATATGGGAAACTTTGAGCAGTAAAACAAGTGATGATCAGATGGAATGTACTTGTTAGAATGTCAGTAATACATCGCCATTACAGGATTTCTGATAAATTTTATTGTAAATATTTTAAATCTGCTAAATTGAATAATAAATTGCTATTTATTGGTAGTATGTTTGTTGTTCATAACAAGTAGTTTTCTGTCATCAGATCTTCAATTGTTGGCAATATGATGGTTGTCTGATGAGGACATTCAGAGTATCTTCCTTACAATGAATTCTTGTCAAATCATTTTGTTTCTGTTTTAGCTTTTGTGCTGTTTGCCTGCAACAGTGTCTAAAACCGAAGAAACCTGTCTGTGGAGTCTGTCGAAGTGCTTTATCTCTGGGAACTAAAGCTGTGGATTTAGAAAAGCAAATTGAAGCAACTGAGGCAACTTGTAGTGGCTGCAAAAAAAATGTATGTGCAACAATCAAAATGGAAGCATACAAGTGCATTCCACTGGTGTCATTTGTACCTTTTTGAAATTCATTTGGTAAACAAGTGAGAAAGAGATAAGTTTCATTTTAGACATGTTGAGTTTAAGGTTCCTTTTAGCCATCCAGTTCAAAATGTCTGGCAGGCACTTGGGAGATGGGAGATTGTAGGTCAGCAGAGAGGCTGGGAAGTGATGGATAGATATGAGAATCATCAGCCAAGAGATGAATTAAATCCACAGGGACCTGATGAGGTTCCTAAGAAAAATAATATAGAGAAGAGGCTCAGGAAAAACCTAGGGTTACAAAGCATGATCTGGAGGAGGATCTAGCAGAGACAAAGAAGTGCCCAGGGTCAGGCACCCTGTAAGTATGGGAATAGAAATTTTGACTACTCTCCTTACTCCAAGGCTAGTACTTTTTCCTATTATATTACACTGCTTGCTTCTTTCTTGTTCTATGTAATGAAAAAGAATAATGGATTTGGAGTTCATAGCCTTTGCTATGCATCTTGGTCTTGCTATTTTGAATAGCTATATATTTAACCTTTTTGGACCCATAGTTACCACATCTGCAAATGGGAGATTGGTCTCACTCTAGTTTCTTTCACAACTCTGAATCTTTGGTTCTGTTAGTTCTTTATAAATAAACAATTAAATGTTTTCAAGTCGCTGTTGGCTTCTTAGTGTAATGCCCAGATTTTATAGA
The DNA here is from genome assembly GCA_023553655.1 of Myrmecobius fasciatus. NCBI lineage: Eukaryota > Metazoa > Chordata > Mammalia > Dasyuromorphia > Myrmecobiidae > Myrmecobius > Myrmecobius fasciatus. The sequence goes on from JAJPUD010003758.1 coordinate 98,132, forward strand.
AAGGGCAGTTTGGAATTCAATCTTATTTTTCTAGGTCTGCCTTTTTGACAACATAATTTTATAAGCTTGTAGTCTTTTTTGTCATAAGTCATGTCAGAATTAGACTTGAACAAGTACTACTACAAACTAGACTACTAGCACATAGTCTCATGTGTTTAGTGGCCAAGTTTAAGTGGTATTATAAAAAAGTTCAGATTAGTGTGTCTACAAGGCAAAAATTTTACTAAAAATAAAAAAAAAATAATCTTCTGGACAGCCTCTTTAAGTTGATATTGTCATAGTAACTATTTAAAATTCTTCATTCCAGTAAAATTTAAGTTTTGTGATTAATTGAAGCTTTTTAATAAACTAAAATCTGTTTCCCTATTGCCTGGCATAGTTCCAGAATATTAGAGTTGAAATGACCTTCAGAATTAGAAACAAACTAGTCCAATTTTCTTATATTACAAAAGAGGAAACTAACTTCTAAAGAGGCTGGAAAACTTGAATTTCACACAGCTAGCTCCTACAGCTGGCAGAGTTTTTAGTTTAATAAGAGGATAATCAATACAGATGGTGAAGAGATCTCACAGGCTTTCTTGGGACTTTGCTTTTCACACTTTTCCCATCCTTCTCTTCTGTGACTAATCAGTTATAGCTTTCTTCCTCTTCATTGAGGCCTTCCTTTAAGCCTACAGTGATCAGATATTTACCCTTAAACCCCACCCCACCCCCTTTTTATTGCTATCTCAAGACAGGTTTTTGTTTACTTATTGCCAAACTTCCAAAAGGAGTAGTCTACACTCACTACTTTTAGTTCTTTACCACCTTCACTCCTGTAATAAATCCCTTTTAGTATTTTCTCTCTCTCACTCTCTCTCTGTTTTGTTTTTTTACTGAGGCAATTGGGGTTAAGTGACTTGCCCAGGGTCACATAGCTAGGAAGTGTTAAGTGTTTAAGACCAGATTTGAACTCAGGTCTTCCTGACTTCAGGGCTGGTACTCTATCTACTGTACCATCTCACTGCCCCCGGTATTTTCTCCTTCTGTTGACGGTTACTGCCAGTGTCATAACTCTTCTTCCTTACATCCATATAATTGCCAAGTCCTATTGATTTATAAACTATTTTACCTCTTATCTCTTTCCCATTTTCACAGAAACCAACCTTGTTCTAGAACCTGTCATCTCATAGCTAGATTTTTATAGTCTAATTAGCCTTCTTATTTTTAGTTTATCCCTTCTCACATCCATTTTTTACTTGGCTGACGATCATTTTTACCTGGTTATGTTTTCTCAAAAATTTTTAGGTGGCTTTTCATTGATTCCTGAATTAAAATGTAGGTCCTAGTTTCTGGATGAAAAAAATACAGTCTACCTCCCTTTCCAGCATGATCTCTTACTATTTCATATTTTCTTCATTCCAGCAAGATTAGGTTACCCCCATTTTTTTTCTTGCCTTTCATGACTCTTATTTTACTACTGCTACTCTTTTCCTAAAATGGATTAATTCTTTCTTCCTGTTTTCATTTGTTCAAATTTTCTCCCTTTCTTGAGGCCTTACTTTGCTTACACGCTCTGTAGTAGCTCTCAGTTTTCAAATTTCTTTATAGTTCTTGGCCTGAACCTACATTCTTCTTTCTATTTTAGATTAGAAACTCCTGAGAACACAGCCTGTGACATGACCTTGCCTTTCCTGAGCTTTTAAGTCACTCCCAGATCTTTCTGGAAGAAACTTTCCTCCCCTTCCCCATGACAGTGAATTCATACCCTCGAAAAGCCAACTTCTCCATGAAATACCCCCTGTCATACCCACGTATACATATCAAAGTGATCTTTCTCTCAAATTTCTTATAGCATTTTGCCTGGACTTTTCCTTTTTATTTATTGCTCCCTTCGATCATAATTATATGTGTGTATCTTTCTTCTCCATTAGAAATTAAGTTTCTTTATAGTAGGCTTTATATTAGCATCTTTGTACAACTCACATACAGTAGAGGTGCTTAATGGTTGTTGAATAATGAATTAAACGCAACTCTTTTATATGTTTTAGTAATAAGCAATACATCTGACTTTCTAACCAACCCTGGCATTTCAGGGGCTTTTATAGTCAGCCACATGGCCAATTCAACCCAAGAGAGAAATAAGACTTTTCTAAAAAGAGAAGACTTAGGCTTGTGATATTAGGCAAGTTAATTATCTTGATATCACTTTATTCTATGTAATGAAAAGGGTTAGGATTAATTAATCTCTTAAGTTTCCTAGGTCTGTTGGATAGTGATTCTAGGGTGGGCACCTTCAATTAATGGGCAACATGTAAAAATTGTGAGTAAGCCAAAAAAGCTGCTTACCCAAACTTGTGTCTGACACCTTTATTTTTTGACTTTTTAGCTTCAACTTCTTTCTTGTTTTAAAGGATTTCAACCCCTTAGACAAGAAAGTGATCCTTTTCTTAATTTTAAGTATTCTAACTAGCTCCTTTATGTTGGTTCTCTAGCTGGCCCTATCAAAAATGCGTAACCATGTGGCTTCCTGTTCCAAATATCAGAGCTACCTAATGGAGGGTGTTAAGGCTACCACAAAGGATATGACATATCAGCCAAGGTAAATGTTACCATTCAACTACTGATTTTCTATTTTGGGGTTTCTTATAGTTTCTATATATCTTATACTCTACTGGGAATTATTTTAAATGAACCAAAGATATTAGAAACTTAATTTTCAAGTGTCTGAATAAGTTCAAGAAGGTATAAGTGAGAGCATTTTATTAGTTTTAGGTGATCATTGTATTTTATTTAGTATTGGACTGGGAATAAGGAGATCTAGGTTCTACCCTTTTTTTTTTTTTCTAACACTAACTAGTTGGCTGACCCTAAGCAAAAGTCCTTTGGTGGACTTCAGTTTTCTCATCCTAAATTAGGAAGGAAGGGTTAGATGATTTAATGTTTTATGAGTTTATTAAGTTGTTTTTAATTTGATACCAATATCATGAAAAGTTCAATTTGTAAGCTTCATCTGAGGTAGAAAATTTAATTACTGTGTGTATTTAGCATCAGAAATCATAACTACAACTCACATTTACATAATTTGTTAAGATTTTTTTTCTGTATAAGCCTGTTAAGACTTGCAGAACACCTTCCTCATTATGGGTCTTTGAAGTAGGTAGTGCCAGAATTGTAATCCCTATTTTATAGATGAAGGAACTGAAGCTTGGAGAAATTAATTGACTTATTCATGAATGCTTAATATGAATCTGAATTTGTCTTTTTATTTCAAGCATATAGCACTCTTTGTGTTACATTACTCTGCTTTTCAGAATCATCTTTATCATGTCTCAATAAATTAATTTCATAGTACATGATTTTTCTGAAATGCTTAGCATAGAATTTTTCACATGATATGCACTTTAATAAATATTTACTAAAATGTAACTTAGTATGGAAATATGTTTTAAGTGATTTTATATGTATAACCTATATCAGATTGCTTGCCCTCTTGGGGAGGGGAGAGGGAAGGAAGAGACGGAGAAAAAATTTGGAACTCAGAATCTCATAGAAATAAATGTTGAAAACTATCTTTATATGTCATTGGAAAAAATAAAATACTATTTTAAAAAAAAGTAACTTAGTTTTCATTTGTATGATTATTGATTTGTATAGGTGATTTTTTTCTTTCTTCTCAGTAGGAATATTCCCAACCGATTTACTTTTCCATGTCCTTACTGTCCTGAGAAGAACTTTGATCAGGAAGGACTAGCTGAACACTGCAAAATGTACCATAGCACGGATACTAAATCAGTGGTAATCAGGATTTTCTTTTTTAATTCCATTTATGTTTATGGAAAAGTTGCTCAGAAAAGAAAAGAAGCTCAATTATGAATATTTAGAAAGCTAATAAAAGATAATTCAAAAGTGACTAGACTGCCCTGATAGTTACTGTTCCTTTGAATTTTTTTCAAATGTCCATATTTCCTTGGTTTTTTTTTTTTTTTTTTGCTTTTTTGCTGAGGCAGTTGGGGTTAAGTGACTTGCCCAGGGTCACACAGCTAGGGAATGTTAAGTGTCTGAGATCAGATTTGAACCCAGGTCCTCCTGACTTCAGGGCTGGTGCTCTATCCACTGCGCCACATAGCTGCCCCTTGCTTGGTGTTTTTGACAGAATGGGCAGCTAGGTGGTGAAAAGGATGGAGTGTCAAGACCTGGAATCAGAAAGCCTTATCTTCATGAATTCAACTATGACCTCAGACATGTCCTGGCTATGTGACCCTGAGCAAATCACTTAATCCTGTTTGCCTCAGTTTATTCATATGTAAAATGTGCTAGAGAAGGCAATGGCAAACCATTTCCATTTCTTTTCCAAGAAAACCCCTAAATGGGGTTATGAAAAGTAGGACAGAAATGAACAACAATAAATTGACATTATAGATTAATCTTTTCTCTTAAAATTATAATTGATAATTTACCTCTTAATTGAATGATGTTATCAGCTTTGTCTTGGATTCACCATGGGCTGGTTCTCTTGAATGTGGCTATATTGGGAGGTATTGTTCTTTGCTTGTATTCTCAATCCCCCATTGATGGTCTCCCCCTTTTCTTTGCCTATTCTAGTCTTGTCTGTGTTTCAAGGCTCAATTCTTATTCCTTCTCTATGAAGCTTTCTAAAACTATCCCAGCTATACATTGCTTTCTTGGTTTTGTGACTTCAATGCATAGTATCTGTATACTCAGTTTGGCACTTTATTATGTAGAACCCAATATCATCTCTTGTATTTTTTGTCTTGTGTTGCTACTTAAATCAGCAGACATTTATTAAGCACCTTTTATATACCAGACAAGCTAGATGTTGGAAGTAAGTGTTGATTATGTAGCCTACATTTTGAGATTATTATAATTAAATAATTTAGCACTGAAGTGATAGTTAAGAAACCTTGTTTATCTATAAAATGGGTGACTAGACTAGATAAGATTCTTTCAAACTCTGATGGTCTGGAATTCTGATTCTTTTTTGCTATTTTCTTGGTTTTGAGGTTTGTCCAATTTGTGCTTCAATGCCCTGGGGAGACCCCAATTACCGGAGTGCTAACTTCATGGATCACATTCAGCGTAGACATCAGTTTTCTTATGACACTTTTGTGGTGAGTGATATTTCCAAGCTGGAAATTTTTCTACAGATTCATCTATACTCTTTGAGGAAAACAATCAAGAAATTCATTGTGATTGCTGTATATTCATTGTCTTTCCTTGAAAATATTCCTTTACTGTCTCTTTTAAGAATTGTAGTTCATATAGTACATTATTTCAATTTTCTCTTTCATTCCATATGGTGCAGTTTTAAATTGTTATGAAGCAGGCTAAGTCCAGGAAGGAGTAGCAGGGCCTGAAATATATAATCAATTAACAGGAAGAATGTTTTCAAAACTTAATTGCCCTCGGTTTTTCCACAATTGTGTCCAATATTTTAAAATCTGAAAGTGAACATTGCTGCCCTGGTCTGGAAGAATTTCGTCACCTTTAAGGGTGATTAATTGGCTTTTATCATAAATCATTTTTGTCTTCCTACTAAGCCAAATTGGGAAATTTTAGGAATTTAACAGTATAAGCAAAGGTCATAGAAAGAATTTAAGAATTACAGATGGTGGGGATGGGGTAGAGTAGGGTGGAGGTTGTTATATTTATTAGGAAAGGGAGAAAAACTCTAAAGAAGGATAAAGGAGAGATAAGGTAACTTACTGTTTTCTACTTAAAAGAATATATTACAGAAAGGAGGAAAAGGTTGGGACTACGGTATCACTTGAATGTCACTTTCATCTAAACCTATCAAAGGAGGTAAAGAGATGGTCAGGGGGCAAGACAAAAAAAAAAAACTCTAGAGTATAGAATGGAGGAAAATATACAGTGAATGATCACCATATTAAATGTGAATGAGGTGAATTCAGCCATAAAATGGAAGAGAATAGTAGAATGCATTAGAAAGGAGAATTTAAGAATATATTCTTTACAAGAAATTTATTTGAAGCATAAAGATTCATGCTTAGATTAAAATAAGAGGTTGGAGAAAAATTTGAAATCACTTGAAATCAAGCAGGCATAATTGTCATGGTTTCAAACAAAACAACAGTAAAGATACATTTGATGGAAAAAAAAAAAAAACCAAAACCCAAGGAATCTACATTATATTTAGAGGCAAAATAGACAATGAATTAACAACAATACTTAAAGTTATACACTTAATGGTATACCATTTAAATACTTAAAAGTTAAGTGAGTTACAAGTTGAAATAAATAGTAAAAACTATAGTATTGGGAGACTCTCAGTGTTCGTTCCCCTTTCAGATCTAGAAAAATCTTACCCTCAAAAAGACAAGAAAGAAATTATGGACCCAAATTGAATTTTTAAAGTGAATTAAATTAATTTTTTAACTTCAGTTTAATTTTTACATTTGTTAGATCTCTGGTATGATTAGTGAATGGGAATAAGAAAGAATATTTTTCTCAGCATGACAGTTTTACAAAAATTGTCCATGTTGTACTAGACATCAAAACCTCACAAACAAATGCAAAAAAGCAGAAATATTAAGCATCCGTAATGATCACAGTGCAATTCAGTAAAGGACCATTGAAGAAATATTAAAAATTAACTGCAAAATGAATAAATTGATACTTATCAATTGATCAGGCAAAGAACAAATCATAGAAATAGTAAATAATTTTTTTCAGAGATCATGATAACCAGAAGGTTTTGGATAGATCCAAAGCACTCCTTTGGCTCTAAACTGTTCCTTAACAAAAGGAGAACATATTAACTAATTGGGTTTACAACTAAAAAAGAAAAATCTAGAAAATTTAAAAAAAAAAAATTTTAACTTTCCAATCACTAAAATAAATACTCTGAATATTTTCAAAATATTTTAAACCAATATGAAAATCCATTAAGTTTATAAATACTAAAAGCTTAAAAAAAAATAGGAAATTTGGCATCTGGGGTGGGGGTGGGGGTGCAGTGGCTAGAGCACTGGGCTTGGAATAAGGAAGACTTAATTTAATGAGTTCAAATCCAGCCTCAGACATTTACTATCAATTTCTTTATCTATAAAATGAGCTGGAGAAGGAAATGGCAAACCACTTCAGTACCTTTGCCAAGAAAAACAAATTTGATTTTTAAAAAAGAAGAACATAACATGACTTGAAAACTTCACTCACACAACCAGATGAATGCGAACTTACCTTTTGTTGTGTCATAACACTACATGCTAATAACTCAGGGTATGAGATAGGATAAGCACAAGAGGTCTGGTGCAGTGAAAAAGGAGTCAAACTTTGATTTGAGCCCCAGCTTCTTTCCTTACTAAATGAGTGACTGGGTATTTTGCCTCTCCAAGTCTCAGTTTCCTTTCTTGCCTTATGTAGAACAAGCCATGCTAATGTTACTAATTGTATAAAAGTTGTGATGTTGCTTAGTGCTTGTTTCTGCAAGTATAATCATGCCCATCCTCCCATCCCTCATCAGTACTACATGATTATTACCACCTTGTTGCTGAGGTTTTATGTTGTATAACACTCTGTTTTTGTCCTTAGGATTATGATGTGGATGAAGATGACATGATGAACCAGGCCTTGCTACGCTCCTTGATAGATAAATGAGCTCAAAACTTGTGGTTGAGAGTTGTAAGGTTTACATAGAAGAAGTAGAAGCAGCAGCATTTTTTTTTTTTAATGGGCATGATTATAACAAGGATCATGGTCAGAGCCCTCTTTCTTTTTTGTCCCTTGAAACTCTTAAGATTTCATGTTTTCTCCCTCCTTTTTGGCAGGTTTTGTTGTATTGCACTTCTGATTTCTGTATCTTTTTTCCTGCAGTGATAATTGATTTGTTTTTTCCTTCGTTTCCCTGCTTTTATTTTCATCCCTTCCAGTATTTACTGTTTACTTCCTATAAGCTAGAGTCATATTCTGGCACATTGTAGCAAAATTGAGATAGCAAAAAATCTAACTTCTTTATTTTTTACCCATGGAGCTATGATAAAGCATTTCGTAATTGATCAGACTTTAAGCTAGGATGGCCTCTAGTCCTTGGCCCTATTTACTTAAGGCTGCAATTAATTTTCCAGTAAAGGTTTTTAAAACCTTTTAAAGGATGTTTAGTAGTGTTTATAGTTTTACAAATAATAATTTCTGATTATATTTCCATATAATTGAAGCATACTTCTAGAATGCCAACTGATTCATAGTCTTAAGTTCAATGCCTCATTGGTACTGTTTAGTATAAAATGTAATGCCTTTTATCAGCAAAAGGAAATGTTTCTAGATTTGAAGAGTAAAATTTTAAATCTTTGTAAATGGTCAGGAACATTTTCTCCCCCAGACTATTAGTGTTTCAGGTGTCGTTGCCTGATGTTAGCCTTCCTTATTTGGGGTCTTACATTCTTGACCTAATAGCTCATATGTAGCAAAGGGTTAAAATAAAAATTTCAGAACTAACAGAGGTAGAAAGAGATTTTTTAAGTTTGTCTTTATGACAGAAGAGTATTTGGGTCTTTTTTCTAGAAGAAAATTATATAAACAAATTTTTTATTTCTTGAATAGTTTCTTTGTGGAATCAGTTTCAACAGAGAAATCTATGTTTAAAATACCATCTTTAATTCAGTGTAACATGTAGGAAATCAGAATGCCCTCAGGAATATGCTGTTACCTGTAGGTAACAGAAGTAAAGTGTCATTATCCTCACCAAAAAAAAAAACCCAAAACAAAACAACAAAACAAAACTAGAAAACAAAAACATACCAAAAAAATCCCCTGATATTCAGAACATTGTAAATAGAAGTTCTTTGCACAAAATAGAAATGTTGATTTTATAATCATCTGGATTTCGAGATTTATATTTCTTTTTTTATTCCAGGAAACCTGCTTTGGAAACTGTTCAGGGAACTTGAAGTTCAGCATACTTTGCTAATATTAATAAGCACAAGGCCAAAGTGCTTTGAGCCTCTTCTGTAAGAGCTGAGCTCTGTTTGCCTCCTAATGAGAAAAAGGAGGATGGAACTAGATCAGATTTTGATCTTGTTCTTTAGATTTCATGTCTGACTACTGGATTTAATCTAGTCAGTGACTGATGTTCCAGGTAATCAGACATGTTTTGGGCCTGTATGCTGCTATCCTACCTTTCCTGATGGGCTTAAGTAGCATCTGCACATATTAGTTGGTCCCTGAAAGCCCATGTAACTCCAAGTGCTAGTGGTTTAGTGCTAGTTATCTTTTTAGGCTTTCTTTACTGTAGTTGGATTCCAGAGTTAAGCACATTAATACAAGTTCTAGAGAAATTTCACTGTGACACTGCAGCAAGCTATACTCTCTAGCTAGAGGTTAACAAAAAATGTGCCCAAACTTTGGGATTTGAAAGTTTTGACTAGAGCCTATCAGACTCACTGGGCAAAGGGATCGACTTGATTCCAGTTATTTTCTTGTATTAATCTTAAGTGCACTTCATATATTTCTTGTAAGAAGACCTTTCAGAAAATGAGAACTTTATCTTGTTCTGACTTTCAAAAGTCAACATATAAATAAAATTAATAATTTATTAAATTTTCAACCTGCTGTTATGGCTTACTGGGTTGGGAGTTCTGGGGGCAAAAATCTGGGAGGCTGGGTCTTTCTGGACCATCACTCACTTCCCCCTCTCACTGTCTTAATGCCCAACCACACAAGATTTAACAGTCCGGGGCAGCTAGGTGGCGCAGTGGATAGAGCACCAGCCCTGAAGTCAGGAGGACCTGGGTTCAAATCTGGTCTCAGACACTTAACATTCCCTAGCTGTGTGACCCTGGGCAAGTCACTTAACCCCATTTGCCTCAGCAAAAAGAAAAAAAAAAAAAGATTTAACAGTCCTTAATCTTCCTCTTCTGCCTCACATGTGGCAGTGACCTCAGGTTTACAAAAGTTAATCAGTAGAGCAGAAGGGCTCTGGGGAGCTACCTGGTCAGAGAAGCTTGGCTTTAGGAGGTTGGCTTCCAAGGGCTTGATTGTCTTCCTTTTTGTCTCCTAATTCTCAGCAATGGAAAACTACTGAACTCAAGTACTGTGCTCAAACTACAGAGCTTGCTTTTGAAGAAATAGTAACAACTTAGACCTTCCATATAACAAACCTATGATGTATATTTGTGGGGAAGGAGGAAGGAATAAGCACTTATCAAGTGCCTGCTGAGTGCTAGGCATTGGGCTAGATGCTTTATAAATATTATCTCTTCTGATTATCATGTGTGAGTAGTCTTTTCCCCATTTTATTATTTAAGAAATGAAAACTAAGGAAATAATTTTCCCAAATTACAAAGCTAGTAAGTAGTGCAGCCCTATTTGAACACAGGTCTGGTGATTTCCAAGTCCAGTGCTCTTTGAGCAGGTAGGTATGTGTGGTGGACAGAGCTCTGGCCCTGAAGTTAGGAGGACTTGGGTTCAGATCTTGTGGCAGACACTTTGCATGTACTTGGGCAAATAGCTTAACCCTGATTAACTCAATCCCCCACCTTTCACTCTCAAATGTCACTGCTTCCAAGTCCAGTGCTCATTAAACTTAAAGCAGAATGTTAAAAGTTAATATCCTGGCTGTGTAATGTCTAAGAATTATTGACCTGGCTTTTTAAACTATTATGCTCAGAGATTTCACTTTTCCATAGCACATTTTTTTACAATAAACTAATGGTTAGGCCCATTCCTTGAGGCCTTTCCTGTATAATGCGTAGATAAATCGGCATGAAGTAAATCTCTAAATCCTCGTCATTTGGTTTGAATTTTTTAATTTGCCAATGGACTAGAATTCAAATTCATGGTTGAAAGCTGGAAGAAGTCTTGCCAGAAACTTAATAAAACATTGTGCAATGAGATTGCTCATTAGAAATTTAAGGGGGACCCCCAAAATTTTGAGGTTCTAGACCATCATCTTCAAGGTATCTCAAAAGAATTTGCAGGCTTGTATCCATCTCCAAGGCAAGGGGTAATGTTTTCTATAATTGTAATGCCAATTAAAATGGGTTAAGTTCAAGAGAAGTTAGGAAAGAATCAGGAGCAAGAAAAGTAAATTTGTGGGGAAAAGTGAAAGACGCCAAGCATTTCAAATCTGTGATTTGTTGATTTTATAGCTGAGAAGTAGAGTTGAGGAGTGGTCTGGTTCTGATTTTGTGTGTAGATGCAATACCTATAGTTCTCTGGGCAGAGCTGAAGGAATGGGGGGAGGGTATTCCTTCCAGGGTTTTTTAGGCCTGAAACATTAGGTCAAGTGATGGACACTCAATTTTTTTTTAATATAAAGCTTTTTATTTACAAAGCATGAGTGATTTTTCTACATTGACCTTTGCAAAAACTTTTTTTTCCCCAAGCTTTCCCCCTCCTTCCCCTCACCCCCCACCCCTAGATGACAGGTAATCTAATACATGCTAAATAGGATAAATTATATGACAAATACAATACATGTATACATATCTATACAGTTATCTTACTGCACAAGAAACATCAGATCTAGAAAGAGAAGAAAAAACAACCTAAGAAGGAAAACAAAATGCATGGAAATATTCACAGAAAGCGTTAAAATGCTGTGTTGTGGTTTGCACTCAGTTCCCACAGGCCTCTCTCTGGATGTATATGACTATCTTCATCATTGAACAATAGGAACTGGTTTGAGTCACATCATTGTTGAAGAGAACCATGTCCATCAAAATTGATCATCGTATAGTCTTGTTGCTGTGTATAATGATCTCCTGGTTCTGCTCATTTCACTTCACATCAGTTCATGCAAGTCTCTCCAGGCCTCTCTGAAATCCTCCTATTGGTCGTTTCTTACAGAGCAATAATATTCCATAACATTCATATACCATAATTTATTCAGACATTCTTGCACATGTGGGTCCCTTTCCCTCCTTTAAAATCTCTTTGGGATATAGGCCCAGTAGAAACACTGCTGGGTCAAAGGGTATGCACGGACACTCAATTTTTTTCTGCACCTGCATTAATTTTAAGCACCTCATTGTTGCTCATTAGTTTCAGAAATTGTTATCACTGACCAACAGGCTGTTATCTGACAGTAATATATGTGGCCTTAGCATCCTCGTTATATAGAGTAAACTGGGGCAGGATAGCCCAGGGGAAGAGATATGTCATTTCTAACTACATCACTCCCAAGGCCAAATGGTCTAGGAATTATTGCTATATCCTACCTAAAGGCTGCACCACATCACTCAAAATGTGGAGGGAATTGAGGCTCAGAATGGGATCACAGTGGGTTCTGGGATTGTTTGGGAAGGGAAAGAGACAAGGCAAAATAGGGAAGTTGTCTGGCAGTGGCAGGTCTTTCCATTTGGGACCTTGAATGGGTTCTAGCATTGTACTTGAGCTAACCTGCACCATAGAGAGCATGGGAAGTGGGGAGGATACTTGCTTGTGGTGGTGGATCTTCCTGCAGTCTGGCCATCCCTGATGGGTTCTTAGATTTTGGAAGTTGGGGACTGGGATGAGGGAGGACCAGAATAGGGATAGAGGGCAGATCTTCCCATCACCCAGAAAAGTATTGAGTCTGGAAGACCTAAGATCAAAGCCTACTTTCAAAACTGTAACCATGGGCAAGTCATTTAATTTACCACAGTTTGTTTCCTTATCAAGAAGATGGAGACAACATGCAGCTATGACAAGTACTTTAAGATATTGTTGTAAATTCAATTGAGATAATATGTAAAAAATTCTTTGGCAATATAGCTGTTATTACTTACTATAAAAAATGAGGAACATTTCTGGCTGGAAAAGCAGTAGGAGCGAATTAATGGAAGTGTGGTTTTTATATATAAGGCATTCTTTGCTAGATTGTAAGATCCTTGAGGGCAAGCATCCTGTCTTATCTTGGCATCTTCCTCATTATCAACAATGTCTGATAAATTGAACTGAATGAGATGAAATGTATAGGGTTATATGGAAAATAATTTGATCAACCTAACAAAATTAGAAGTTTTCATATTTTTGACTGTAGAGATAAATATACATAGCACTAAATATGCAGATCTCGAATACCAAAAGAATTTAGATGTAATACACAACTTAATTTGCCTCACAGAGTGAGGATGAGGATTATTTAATTTAACAAACATTTATTAAGCACCAAAATATTGAATCTTTTTAGATCCTGGAGATGGAAAGATGAATGGGACAAGGTTCCAGGGCTCAGGGAGATTATAATATAAATTGCTAGCATCTTAAAAGGTAAAATAAAATATTTTGCCAGTTACTAATTAAAATGGACATCCTAGCTTATATTTGCATAGTGAACTGAATTTAGAGGAGAACAAATGAATTTCATTCCCAGTATCTCACTTGTCTCAGTAAAATGATGGGATTAGAATGGGTAATACCTAAACTCTAAGATTCCCAGTTCTAATATTCTAAAATTCTCTAGAGCCATGAATTCTAAGCATATTTCAGCTTTAATAATTACAACTTGTATTTCTGTTGATGCTTTTATTTTTGCAAAACACTCTTTGCTCATAACTATCCAATGAAATATTTCAATTATTATTGCCATTTTTGGGTTCCTAATACCCAACAGTTCCTGATCCATTAGAAGTACTTTGTTGACAGTACTATATGACGATCAATTCTGATGGACATGGCTCTCTTCAACAATGAAATGTTTCAAACCACCTCCAATTGTTCACTGAAGAGAGCCATATACACCCAGAGAGAGGGATGCGAAATGTGGACCACAACATAACATTCTCATACTCCTTGATTGATGTTTGCTTACATTGTGTTTCCTTTATCTGATATATCGTTCGTGTGGATAAGATTTTTCTTGCACACCAATGATAAGTTTGGAAGTATGTATACATATATTCGATTTGCCAATATTTTAACGTGATTAACATGTAGTGGATATCCTGCCATCTAGGGGGAGGGGTGGGGAGTTGGGGGGAAAAATTTGTGGCGGAAAACTATGTAAGGGTTATTGTTGAGGAATTACCCACACATATGTTATTCAAATAAAATAAAAATTAAAAAAAAAAAAAAAAAAAAGTACTTTGTTGGTACTTATTAATTGATTGATTTACAGAGGAAGAAACAGACTCAGAAGTTGATTTGTCCAGTTATATAACATGTCAGGGTCTTGATCCAAACCCAGGTTTCTAAACTATCAAATCTAACATACTATATACAACATCATGCTACCTCTATTCCATGACTTTGATATCATTCTATGACTATAATACCTGATCTCCAAGCTAGACTTTTTTTTTATCAATGATCCCGAGGTGTTCTGATCCATAGGCAAGTATGAAAGAAGTTCTTTCCTCCATAGGATAGCTCTAATTGTTAGGAAGCATTTCCTTATATCTTGCTAAAATTTACCTTCTGAAGCTTCCACCTATATATCTTTGTCCTTTGGTACCAGGTAGGTTCAGTGTAATCTCTTCCATATGACAGCCCTTCAAATATTTAAAGACTGCCATATTTAAGATCCTAGATGTAGTTTTGGAAATAAACTCAGAAGCTGTTTTATCTAAACTGATTTTACAAATGCTTGTTTCCCTTAAATCTTGTTGAGGTTTAATATTCCTAAGTGGTCCAACTAGTCTTCATATAGCATGATCTCAAAGCCCTTCACAATCTTGATTGTCCTGCTCTGTTTCCAACTTAGTTAATGCCTTTTCTAAAATGTGGCACCCAGAAATGAATGATACCCTAGTGTCAAACATTCATCTGCAGACTTATTTAGCCCACAACATTCCCAAGTACACGTGAACTAGATTAAAATGTAATTGGGAAATATTTTACCTAATAAATCAATTTTTTAAAGCAACATATAAATGTGTGGTTTTTAAAGTCACCACACAGCCTGTGAGGATACTTATGTATGGTTTAGTGCTCCCTGTTTCTATTTGAATTTAACATAACTGTTCTGACATCTGATAAAAATAAAATAAAATGGGGGTTGTTACTTCCTTGATCATAGATGGTATGCTTTCAATACAATCTGAAATTATAACTTTTTAGGCTGACATCAAATTTTGATTTATTGAGCTTGTAGTTTACCAAAATCCCTAAGATACTTAAAATTTTTTTTGTATTATCAAATTTTTATTAAGAAATAATTGCAATGAACATACTTATTCCAAATGGATACTCTTATTATTTATCTATTGATTTTGCTTATACAAAGGTTTTTAAATTTTGTGAATAAAATTGTTGAATTATCTTATATTTTTAATAATGTTTTATTTTTTCAAATATACATAAAGGTAGTTTTTATCATTCGCTTTTGTAAAACTTTTTTTCAAATTTTCCTCCCTCCCTCTCTTACCTTCTTTCCCCTTCCCAAGACAGCAAGCAATCTGATGTACGCTAAACATGTACAATCCTTTTCAAAATTTCCAAATTTGAAATGTTTTGCAAGAAAAATCAGACCAAAAAGAAAAAAAACAAAAACAAAACCATGATTAAGAAAAAGTAAACAAACAAAAAAGGTGAAAATACTATACTTCAATCCATATTCAGTCTCCATAGTTTTCTTTCTGTATGTGGATGGTATTCTCAAGTCTTTTGGAATTGTCTTGAATCACTGCATTGCTGAAAAGAGCTAAGACCATCACAGTTGATCATCACATAATCTTGTTACTGTGTACAGTGTTCTTCTGATTTTACTTATTACACTCAGCATCAATTCATGCAAGTCTCTCCAAGTCTCTCCGAAATCATCCTGCTAGTCGTTTGTTACAGAACAATAATATTCCATGACATTCATATACCATAATTTATTCAGCCATTCTCCAATTGATGGGCATCTATTCAGTTTCCAGTTTCTTGCCACTACAAAAAGGGCTGCCACAAACATTCTTGCACATGTGGGGCCCTTTCCCTCCTCTAAGATCTCTTTGGGATATAGGCTCAATAGAAACACTGCTGGGTCAAAGGGTACACACAATTTGATAACTCTTTGAGCATAGTTCCAAATTGCTCCCCAGAATGGTTGGATCTGTTCACAGTTCCACTAACAATGTATCAGTGTCCCAGTTTTCCCACATCCCCTCCAACATTTGTCATTATCTTTTCCTGTCATCTTAGCCAATCTGACAGGTGTGTAGTGGTATCTCAGAGTTGTCTTAATTTGCATTTCTCTGATCAAATAGTCATTTAGAGCATTTTTTTATGTGAGTATAAATGACTTTAATATCTTCACCTGAAAATTGTTTGTTCATATCCTTTGACCAAGTTTTTTTTAAAGTAAAATTTGTTATTCTTCCCATCCCCCTCTTTAAAAAAAATCAAAATCCTTGTAATAACTATGTATGGTAAAGCAAAATGAATTGCCATATTGACCATGTCAAAAAATATGTGCTTCACTCTGCCTTTTGAGTCTCTCACCTTTCTGTCAGGAGTGGAATAGCATGGTTCACTTATTCCTCTGGAATTGTGGTTGGTCTTTGCACTGATCAGAACTCTTTAGTCTCAAGATCTCTTTCAGATGAATGACTATCTAGCTGTTTCACCATTTTGTACATGTAAAGTTAATCTTTTGAGCCTCATAGTAAGAAATTTATCTTGACTTAATTTACTCTTATTGGATTCAGCCCATTGTTTTAGCCTGTTAAAAGCTTTTTTTTTATCCTGACTGTTATTCTGTGTCAGCTATCTCTCCTAGATTTATGTCATTTGCAAATTTCAAAAGTATGTCATCTATCCCTTTATTCATGTCACTAATAAAAATTAGAAATAAGCACAAGATCAAGGACAAATCTCTGGAACAATCCATTAGAGACTTCCTTCCAAGTTGATATCACACTTTAATGACTACTCTCTTGGTCCAGCCATCAGTCATTCAGCTAGCATTTATTAAATGTCTACTAAGTTCCAGAGCCTTAATACAAAGAACGAAACAACCCCAACTCTTAAGAAACTTACATTCTATTGAGAGAGAAATATAGCTAAAAAGAAACTTTGTTTCATTCTTCTCTAAATTTAGGTTGCTATTACATTTGGTGTTTATTATAGAATGCAGTATAAGATGCTATCTACCAAGGTTTAGGAAAGCACTTGTTAGTCTCATGCAACTATGTGGACGAGATGAAATGGTATGGATTAGACATCTCTCAACACTCCCTCTTGGAGACATACAGAGCAAATGCAGAGTAGATAAGAACAGGGTAGTGAGGGAGGGAAGGCACTAGCAGCTGGGGGAATCAGAAAATTCTTCATGTAATAGATGGGGCTTGAGCTGTATCTTTAAGGAAGAAAAGGGTTCTGTGGGGCAAATGGAAGAAAAGAATGCACTGCCTGGTCAACAACCAATGCAAAGGCAGGAGGAGAGGAATGATCATGTAAGAACCAGAGAGAAGGACAGTTGGCTGGAAACCAGAATGTAGGAAAGGCAGTAATCCATCAAGAGGGTAGAAACAGACTAGAGGCCAGGTTGTGAAGAGCTTTAAAAGCTAAACAAAAGGGTGTGTGTGCGCTCGTAATATTTACATATATTTAGTCACACACACACATATATGCATCCACACATAAATATGTATGTATGCTTGTATGTATTGCTAGAGACAATAGGGATCCACTGAAGTTTATTGAGAAGGGAGTGTCATGGTCTGTTCTGCACTGAGAAGTGGCATTGACAATTGTGTGAGGATTGGCAGGAGTAGGAAGAAATAAGTCAAGGAGACTTACTTATTGGGAGGCTACTGCAATAACCTAACCAAGATACAATGAGGGTCTGAACTAAAGTGGTGACTGTGTGGATGGAGAGAAGAGGTCAGATGCAAGAGATATGGTGTGAAAGAAATGGCATCTGATTGGACCTGTGGTGAGAGAATAAAAAATCAAGGAGAAGATTAGGAAATTGGAAGAATGGGTAAACCATTGACAGAAAGAGGAATATTTGAAGTGGTAGGTTTAGGGAAAACCCATTTTGGACATGCTGAGTTTGCAATGTTTCTTGTGGATATTCAGTTGGAAATGTTCAATAGGCAGTTGATGATGTAAGACTGAAGCTCAGGAAAGATACTGGGAATGCAGTGGATCCTTAGCTCTGTGAGATGTCTACAGAGAGATGATAATTGTATAAAATTTCATGAAAGCTGATGACCAAGAGTGTTGAGAGATGTCTCACCTGTATTTCTCTCTGTCTACAACAGTTTCATGAGAGTCTAGAAAATGCTTTTCTGAAATCTAGATAGATAGCATCTTATACTGCAAGCACACTTCATAATGCTCCAAATATATTATAAATAAATTTAAAGGAGAGAATGGAGCAAAGTTTTTTTTAGCTATATTCTTAGGGGAAGAATTCATAATCACACAAATAGAGGGAATCACAAAGTACATAATTTAGATAATATGAAATTGAAAAAGTTCCAAGATTGAAACTGAGGTTTTACCTTACTCCCAACAAAATGGGAAGATGAGAACAGGCAGAAATATTTGATTTTGGAAGGACCCTGAGAAGAAAGGCATACTAAGTCTTCCTTGATAGAGCTGTAAATTAGTCTAAATAGTTCTTACCCTCTGACCTACTCATCCCACTACTGGACATGTACCCCAAAGAACTGTAAAAATAAAAATACTCAGAATGGTACTTCTTCTAGTAAAAGTAAAGTTGAAAGGAAAGGGGTTTCCTAACAATAAGAAACAACTGGAAAAGCTGTGGATGTGAACAATAATGATTATTATACTATCAAAAATGATGAATATGAGGAATTTTAAAAATATGATTTGTCTGAACTGATACAAAGTGAGAAATAAGCAATCCCATCTACATTTCCAGTTTGTACCTCTTATTTGCCAATTACTTGCTAGACATCTATAAATAAATGAATTTCAAATTCACCATGTCTAAAAATGGAAATCATTATTTTTCCACCTAAACCTACTCTTCCTTTTAATTTCCATATCTCTTTTGAGGGTATCACTATCCTTTCAATCACACAAAATCTTAACTCATGCTCTTTTAAAGATTTTTTATTATATTTCACATAACAGAATTTCAAAATTTATTTCCCTCTTCGTTATCATCTTCCTCACTGAGAAAGTTTTTAAAATCCATCAATACACATAAACATGATCTTACAAAACAAATCTCCACATTAGCCATTTCTGAAAATGTATATCTTTTTCTGCATTTTGAGTTCATTGCCTTTCTCTCAGAAAATGAGTGGCGTGTTTCATCTTCATTCTTTTATACTTGTGGCATATATCATTATTAGAGTTATAAAGTCTCTCAAAATTGTTTTTCTTTAGGATGTGGTTATCATTTATAAATTGTTTTCTTAGTTCTGCTCACTTTGCTCTCTCCATCACCAGTCTGTTGGAATTGGCCTGAATCAGCTTATTGTTGAAAAGAGCTACATCCATCAGAATAGATCATCACCTAATCTTGTTGTTGCTGTGTACAATGTTCTCTTGGTTCTATTCACTTCACTTAGCATTGGTTCATGCAAGTTTCTTCAGGCATTTCTAAAATCAGTTTGTTCATTTTTTATAGCATAATAATATTCCATTACCTTCATATACCACAATTTATTCAGCCATTCTCCAATAGATGGACATCTACTCATTTTCTAATTCTTTGCTACCAAACAAAGAGCTACTACAAACATTTTTGTACATGTGGGTCCCTTTTACTGTTACGATCTCTTTAGGATACAGATCCAGTAGAAACACTGCTGGATCAAAGGGTATGCACAATTTTATAGGCCTTTGGGCATAATTCCAAATTGTTCTCCAAAATGGTTGGATCAAATCACAACTTCCCCAACAATGTATTAGTGTCCCGGTTTTCCCACATCCCCTCCAAAAATTATCATTACCTTTTCCTGTCATCTTAGCCAATCTAAGAAGTATGAAGTTATCCTTGATAGTCTTAACCTTTTGTTTTTCCATATTTATTTTATTATGTTTTCTTGTTCTGCAAAATATTTTGGGGGGAATTTGGTACAGACCTGAATGAGTAAATTAATTTAGGTAGTATCATTTTTTATTATGAGCTCAAGAAGCCCATGAGTAATTAATGTTTCTTTAATTATTTAGGTCTGTCATTCTGCAAAGAGTATTTTATCATTATATTTACATAGTTCCAGGGTAAATATTGGTAGATACACTCTCAACTATTTTATATTTTCTGTAGGTATTATAACAGAATTTCTCTTTCTAGCTCTTTTGTGGGGTTTTATTGGTTGTATTAAAGAATACTAATGATTTATGAGAATTTATCTTATATCTTGCAATTTTGCTGGGATTATTTCCATTAATTTGGTAGTCAACTAAGGTTCTGTAAATATACCATTATATCATCTGCAAAAACTGAAAATTTTATCTTCTCTGCTATACTTATTTTCTTAATTTCTTTTCTTATTATTAAAACTAGCTTTTCTAGTACTATAATATTAATGATGGTAAAAAGCATCTTTGTTACACCTTTGAATTTACTGGAAAGGTCTGTTTTTCTCCATTATGTGTAAAGTTTGCTCTGGATTTAAATATTTTTTACTATATTAGGAGGTCTGTTTAGTCCTATGATTTCTACAGACTTTTTTTTAAATAGTAGAAATGAATATTGGATTTTTTCAAAAGCCCTTTCAGGATATGGTTTATTTGATTGCATTTATAGTCTTTTTTATGTTCAATAAATTTTGAATTCCTAGTGTAAACCAAATATGGTCATAATGTATGATTTTTCTAATAAGTTATTGTATCCTACTTGCTAATGTCTTATTTTAAAATTTTGTATCAATGTTCACTAGAGATAGCAGTCTTTTCTTTTTTAGCATTGTCTCTCCCAGATATCAAGACTGCTTTTGTATCATAAAAAAAAAAAAAATTATAAGGATTCTTTTTTTTTCCTCATTAGTGAAGTTTATGTAGTATCAGAATTCATTGTTTGGCTGTTTGACAAAATTTATTTGTGAATCTACCCAGTCATGCAGCACTTTACTCTGGGAGTTCATTTTATGACTTGTTCAATTTCTTTTTTTTCTGATATTGATTATTTGAATATTCTACTTTTTTATTTTACTAATCTAGATATTTCCTCTTTTTTTGAGTATTCATTTCTTTTCTCCTAAGCTATGAATTTTATTTGCATGTAATTGGGCAAAATAATTTCTAACAATTTCCTTTATTTCCTTTTTGATGTTTCTAAATTCTTGATTTTCATATGTGATATGAACAATTTGGTTTTCTTTTATTCGAAAAAGTCAAGTTAATTTCCAAAAAAGTGTTTTCTCTCATTCTTAAAGACTCCAATGCCTCTCAGACTTTTGAATTGTTTAAATTATAGTTACACACAATAACTTTGTTAGGATAAGAGAAACTACCAATGGGGGAAAACTTCATAAAATATTTTTTTATAAGTACCTGATATCCAAGATATAAACAATTTGAAAAAAATAAGTTGGTCTGTATCTGACCCCTGGAACTCTTACTCGCTGGACTGTTCTACCTTTCCTTCTGCTCCATTGCCATAATGAAGGTATTCTTTACCTGCTTCCCTCCCTCCCCCCACCTCTCACCCCCACCCCCAACTTGCTTTTTAGCTCTCCTGTTTGTCTGCCTCTATTACAATATAAGATTTTTGGGAGTAGGGACCATCAATGCATTCTTGTATTTGTATCCCACAACTTAATTACAATGTTTTACATATAGTAAGTCCTTAATCCAATATCTCTGTTTCTCTGTCTCTATCTCTCTGTTTCTGTCTCATTAACATAAATCTATAAAATCAAAAGCTATTCTTAAATGGATAAATGGTCAAAGAATAGGAACAAACTATTCTTTTTTATTTTTATTTTTTAAGTTTTATTTTAATGTTATATTATTTTTCCAATTACAAGTAAAGATAGCTTTCAGCATTCATTTTTGTAAGATTTTGAGTTCCAGTTTTTTTTCTTCCTCCTTCCCTTACTTTCCCTCTCCCCAAGACAGCAAGCAATTTGATATAGATTATACATGTACAATCAATTTTTAACATATTTCCATGAGTCACATTTAGAAGGAAAAATCTGAAGGGGAAAACCACAAGAAGAAAACAGGAAGTAAACAAAACAAAACAAAACAAAAAGGTGAAAATAATATGCTTTGATCTACATTCAGTCTCCATAGTTTTTTCTCTGGATGTGGATGGCATTTGCCATCCAAACACTATTGAAATTGTCTTGGAATACTATATTGCAGAGAAAAGTTAGCCTATTATAGTTGACCACTCAATCCTGTTGTTACTGTGTACAATGTTTTCCTGGTTTACTCACTTTACTCATCATCAGTTCATGTAAATCTTTCCAGGTTTTTCTAACATCATCCTGCTCATCATTTCTTATAGGACAATAATATTCCATTACATTCATATACTAGAACTTAAATTAGGCATTCCCCAACTGATGGGCATCCAGTTTCCAGTTCCTTGCCACTACAAATAATGCTGCTTACAAACATTGTTTGCATGTGTGGCTCCTTTTCCCTCTTTTATGATCTCTGGGATACAAATACAGTAGAGATACTGCTAGATTAAAGAGCATGTATGATTTGATAGCCCTTCGGGCACAATTCCAAATTGCTCTCCAGAATGATTGGATCAGTTCACAGCTCCACCAACAATGCATCAGTGCCCCAGTTTTCCCACATCTCTTCCAACATTTATCATTATATTTTCTTAAAAGAAAAATTATAAACTATTAACAACCACATGAAATATTATTCCAAGTCATTAATAATAGGAGAAATAAAAATCAAAATGATTAAAGGCTTACCTGTGTAGAAAATTGGCAAAGAGAAGGAAATAAGAGTTTATTACCTGCCAATTGCCAAGCACTATGTTATGTGATTTACAAATATTATGTTATTTGATTCCCACACAACTACTCTCAGAGGTAGGTATATTATCTTTATTTTACAGTTGAAAAAAAAAACTGAAATAGAGTTTAAGTGACTTGCTTAGGGTTATATAACTAGCAAATATCTAAGGTTTTATTTGAACTCAGGTTTTTTTTTTTCTCTCAGTCCCTTGCCCCATTCAGTGTGCCCCCTAGCTCTCTTCTAAAAGACGGCAAAAGATGGGAATAGACAATATTGGAGAAGCTGAAGGTAGACCCTAAATATACTATTGGTGAAATTGAGAATTGACCCCATCATTCTGGAAATCAATTTGGAATTATCCTTAAAAAGTGAGAAAAATGTCCATACCCAGAGATATCACTACTAGGTATATACCTCTTAGAGATAAACAACATAAAGAAAGGTCTCATATACAAGAAAATATTCATAGCAACACTTTTTTGGTAAGAAAAAACTTGAAATAAAATATGTACTCATAAAATGAGTATGTAAACACTGGTGCATTAATGTAATGGAATATTATGGCAACATAAGAAATGAATATGAATATGAAGGGTTTCGAGAAGTATAGGAAAACTTATATGAACTAATAATTAAAATAAGGAGAATCAGTAAAACAGTATGCACAATGATTACAAAATTGTAAACAGAAAAAACAAAACTGAATCCAATGTAATTATATTTCTTTTTTTTTTTTTTTTTATTGGGGCCAAGTGACTTGCCCAGGGTCACACAGCTAGGGAATGTTAAGTGTCTGAGATCAGATTTGAACTCAGGTCCTCCTGACTTCAGGGCTGGTGCTCTATCCACTGCGCCACCTAGCTGCCCCCAATGTAATTATATTTCCAAAGATGGCCTCGACCAAACGTTGTAGCCTTCTTCCTTATATGTAGACTATGGGAGACTGGCAGGGAGCAGTGTCTGTACTGTTATATTCAGTTGATGTGCCAGTTAGCTTTTCTGAACTGCTTAATTTCTTGCTTTTGCTTTGAAAAGGATTGGTTCAATGGATAGAGAGTAGGCAGAGGGATTTATTGGAAATGAAGGTGATGTAAGACCAAGAAATATTTTTGAAAGATAAAATAGAAGTTAAAAGGGAAAGAAAAAATATATAGTTAATTTTAAAATTAAAGCATATTTCAGCTATATAAAATAAAATAAAAACTAAATTGGTTGTTTAGTGGAGATATAAGAGAATATAGTTATAGAATATTGCAAATGCTGCCAAATGTTATTGCTGGTACTATTTTGCTTTGTCACAAGAGAGTATCCAAGGAGTAAGGGGGATTTATCATGAAATGATTGTTATCAAAATAAAAGACTTCTGAAAACCCCCACAAAAATAAATAAGAACAGAAAAGCCAAAATAGAATAATCTAATGCAAATTATTGATTCCTTTCTTCTGTGTTCACAATTTTCATTAGACTACTTTCTTTTTTATTCCTTACTAAATTTGATGTCAGAATTTTTTGTTGGAGAACTTTCCTACCTTCCCCTATTTTAATTCATGAGGCCCTACCTATCCTTATGCTGAACCTTTTAAAATCTGTTGTGCCCAGGGCTAATAGGCTAAATGCCAAGCTTCTCTCTCTTAAAATAAAGCAGTTCGTTCTCCCCAAAGTTTCTATTATTTTTGCCTGAACATCCAGTTTTTTTCTTGTTGATGTGAATCACATCCAGAAAAGCAATTTCTCTCATTGCTTCCTCCACCTTTTGAAGGATAAAATTTACATTAAGACATGAATTTCTTAGCTTGTTCTGAATGAGAAATTCAGCAAAAACTTGGATAGTTGAAAGTTTTCTTGACTACTGCAGTACTAGATATCTCTGCCTCTGTTCCCCAAATTTCTTTTCTATTATTTCTTCAGGTGAATTAGATGGGGATGACAACGTCTTCCTCCATTGATTTCACATGAATAGATGTTGTCCTTGAGTTGCTTTCAGTCATATCTGAATCTTTGGTTTCTTGGTTACTGGAGTGGTTCATTTTACAAATGAGAAAACTGAGGCACAGTTAAGTGACTTGCCCAGGGTCATATAGTAGATGAGGCTGGATTTGAACTCAGATCTTCCTGACTCCAGTCTTGTTAAATCTATCCCCTGTGCCACCTAGCTGTGGTAAAGCAAAGAAGGAAATTTGACATCATGGGTATCTTGAAGCTTGTTGGACCTTTTACCTTAATATGGCTTTGGAAGGGTATACCTTATTTTTTTAAATTTTTAGTTAAATTATTTTGTATTATATATTATATATTTTATATAATAAATGTATAATAAAATATTTCTATATAAATAAATATTTGTTTATTATATATATTATATATATAATAAATATTATTTAGTTAAATTGAGGTCAACTGAAGTCACAGAATGCTTACTGATCTACTGCCATATTAATTCAGAAGTGCTGTTCCAACAAACCTCTGATACCTGGGCAGTTGCATTTGCTTCTTTGCTTTGGAGTCCTTATTTGGCCTTAAGCCAAACTTTGTACATTTGTGTGTGGACGTTGGAGGCCAGGAGTTTTATTGTCGCTTTCTTTCTTGTGGTTACCTCTGGGGCAAATCTGGACACCCTCCAGGTGTACTTCCTGTATTTTGGCCCTCGGGTTTCCAGCCCGGAATAAGAATGGAGGCACTTTTCTTTCAGTTTCCCCCTCCTGTTTCTAACCGCTAGAGGGACTGCGTGAGTGAGCTGGCCGCCTTCCCCCAGTGCAGCTGGAGGCTTTGACAGAGAGCCTCCCTAGCTGGCTGGCACCTGCGAGGTTCTCCAGCTCAGAGATGTATGCAAAATCACTCTTTCCTCCCTCTTTGGGCTAGGTTGCTCTCCCAAGTAACCCGGAGGGTTTTCTAGCTCAGCTTTTTGGTTTGTGGTTTTGTGTTTTGTTTTCCCCTGACTCAAGTATACACAAATGAAAAAGGAAATTGAGTCAAGGGGTTAGAATGTAGACTTGTGCAGCTTTTAGAGCTCTAAAAATAACGAGAACAACACATTCTCTTCCTTTAGCTCCACCCCCACTCCCCAGCCTGTGCTAGAGGGGAAAATAGTCTTCCTCTTTGAAAAGGATGGAATTCTTTCTCTCTCCATCCCTGAAGTGTGAGTCAGCCACCAGTGCAAATAGTTTAGGCTTCTCGGCTATCGATTTTTAAAATGCCAGTCAGTTAGTAGGAATATAAAATTAAATAGGGAATTGAAAACTTCTAGTGCTGGCTGGAGCATCCAGGAACACACAAAGGTTGGGGGGGGGGGGAAGAAAATGAAGGTATTGACTGATAAATAGAGGAAAAAACAAAACAAATATAATAGCTTTTCCCTAGAGGGAGAAATGGAGAGGAGTAAAAGGGTCACTTCCATCTTGTCGCCCTGATTCAAGCCAGGTTAGTAAGGAAGTTCCCAGTTTGTCCTGCGCTCCTAATCCAGTTACCTACACCCTCCCATCATTTTGCTCAGATGAGTTTTTCTGAACCTTCTTCATCTCCTTCATGTTAGTCTTACACAATTGCTTGAGACTTTTCTTCTTCCTCATCCCAGAAGTTCCTCCAAGGCCAGGGCAAGGCAATAGGAACCTCAGACAAGTTGAATGGTTTGTCTTGCCATAAATAGTTCCTATGTCCTAATTTTCCATTGCAATGTAATTGATGGACATGGCAAAGGTGGATTCCATTTTTTGGTTTAAAGTCTGTTTAATTAGATTCGAAAGACTTAAGGCAAATATTGAATGTCCCAATAGTCTTAATGTAGTTTTAAGCTTTAATGATATAGTTGGTACATTTTTACCAGTCCTTGTTAGATACACTCCATCATGTTTAAGAGTGTTTCACTTGTATGTTTTCAGCCATAGTCCAAAAATCTCAATTTGATTCTTAAGGCACTATCTTTTTTTCTTTTTTTTCCAGTTACATTTAGAGATATTTTTTGACATTCATTTTTTATAAAATTTTGGGTTCTAAATTTTCTCCTTTCCTCCCTTCATTTCTCCCATCCCTAAAACAGTATGTTAATTTTGAAGACACTATCTTCTTAACAAGCTGTTTCTCAAATTTCCCTTTCTTTTCTAGATTGGCAGCAATAATGAAAACATCACTTTTTCCACTAGACCTTTAATTTTCCCCCAAGATTTTGTACTCCTTGCCAATAATTTCTATTTTTTGACATGTATTCCTATCGTTAATGACGTGTGCAGAAATCCTGAGTTTTTCACAAGTCTTTGAAAATTCTCCATTCTGGATTCATGTCCTAAGAATACAGTAGATCTCTCTATTGTTAATGTTTAAAGGACAAATCACTACCTCTCAGGAGGAAATCATTATGGAAGAATATCTTTTCTTCCTCAGACCAATATTGTATAGTCCTAATGGTGCCTCTGGATACATATCTCCTTCCTTGGAGGACAAATAGCTACTTTTTGCTCTGTCAGTCCAATACTGCTCGGGCCAGCCTCATTTAAATTCAATTTACTTGCAAGTCAAGCCATCACCTTCTTGACGTCATTGGTTCTCTTTGAGAACAAAGAATGAACAATAACAAACCTCCACTCTTCAGAAAGAGCCTAGTGTCTGATGTTTAGCTCTAAGTGTTCAGTGGTCCTCTTTTTCTCTTTCCTCATTTGTGTTATTTTTTTTCTGTCCTCCAGCCTTCTGACATAGGCTAGATTTCCCCTCTGCTCTTCAGATCCTTCTTTTTTGTTTAAAAAGCAAAACCGAACCAACCCCGCCCCCCCCAACCACTTCATTTCCTCCTGATGATTCAGAAAGTGAAAAGATATTCCTGGAGCCCCTTTACCTTTTCTTCTTAGAATGATACCAACTAATTCTTTGAGCATAGACATTAATCACTTGGCTGTAACAAATATTTCATAGATCATTGCACAATTTTCCCTTGCTCTCCATACTTGGAGAATCAGGGAGTATAAGTGATTTATCCAAGATCATTGCGAAATTTTCCCTTTTTTTCCTACTCTTTGGGTCTCAGTTTTCTCATTTGTAAAATAAGATTGGACAGCATTTTCACACTGTCTATTGATATTTGCTTGCATTCTGTTTTCCTTCTCAGGGTTTTTTTTTTTCCCTTCTCAGGGTTTTTTTTTTTCCCTGCACAGCAAGATAACTGTATAAATATATATATACACATATTTGATTTGTCAAATATTTTAACATAATTAACATGTATTAGACTTCCTTCAATCTGGGGGAGTGGGTAGGGGGTAGGAGGGAAAAATTTGTAACAGAAAGCTTTGCAAGGGTCAATGTTGAAAAATTACCCATGTATATGTTTTGCAAATAAAAAGCTTTAATTAAAAAAAAAAGTAAAATAAAGTTGGACTAGATAAAGTCAACTTGAAACATAAGGTCCTGTTATCTTATGGGCCCCGGGAGAAATGCCTTGTCAACCTGCTTCTGGAGATTTTCAGCTCTGAAATTGTTACTGTCTTAATCTTATTAGCACCTTCTTACCTCATTAGCTCCTTGATAGCCAAGCACATTTCCCCACTTGTTTTGATAATTTCTTATCTTCTCTTTCCAATGTGTCTTAACTTCTCTACTCTGTCTTATCATCTTCCTCTTCCATTTCCTTCCCCTAGGATTCTTCTGTTGGTTGCTGTCTAATTTCTTTCTTCCTTTTATTTAAAGCCCTTTTTTCTTTTTCTTCATCTCCCCTCCTCAAGTCCATCTCACAATCAATCTCTGTCCTTCACAATTACAATATTCTTCATTTCTCCTCCTCCTCCTCCTTTAAGCTAAGTGATTTACCCTGGGCCACACAGCTAGTAAGTGTCTGAGGCTCCTGACTCCAGGACAGGTGCTATGTCTACTGTAGCACCTTGAAGCCTCCATATCTTCATCACAACTCCTTTTCCTCCTTTAGCAAATTCTTCTCTGTCAACTCTAGTCCCTTTGCTTTTCCTTGAACCTAACATTATCTTACTCAAACCAGAAGTTATTCTTTCCACCTATATTCTGAGCACCTTGCCTGAGAAATCTTGAGCTAGTTTGTTGTTAGATGATTTTTAACAGAGAACATCATGAAAACTGGAGTTGAGCATGGAGAGGAGATAGCTTTCCACTCTACCCTCTGAATGCTGCTTTAATTGGTCACTTTTCCCTAAAAGTAGGGTAAATTATATTTGTCTACCTAAAAGGCAGATTGCCATTAGAAAATAAAAACAAGGAGATATGAGAGATTAGAAACCTGAAAAAAGTAATCCTCGAAATGCAAAGTAATCATATTTTATTTTTAAAGTGCTGATCCTGGGTGAAGAGGGGAAATTATCTTTTTTAATGGTGTTAAATGATATGGTAGAATGCAAAGCCTGGAATCAGGAGGTCTCATCTTCCTGAATTCAAATCTGGCCACAGGCACTTACTAGCTGTGTGACTCTGGGCCAGTCACTTAACTGTTTGCCTCATTTTCCCCACCTATAAAATGAGCTGGAGAAGGAAATGGCAAAACCACTTTAGCATATTTGTCAAGAAAATCCCACAAGTAGTCACAAAGAATTGGACACAGCTGAAATGATGGAATAACAATTTAAAATAGATTTCTCAAGGACAAAAACTCTATCTCCACTTGTTCATACCACTGGTAAAGTACAAAATAAAGCAATTTTTATTATTTGATATAGTTCTGGAAATTCAAGCAATGCAATAAGACAAGAAAGAAATTAAAGGAGTATAAATAGATAAAGAGGAGATAAAATAATTCCTATTTAATAATAATACAGTAGTTTAGATAGATAGTCCTAGAGATCCAGCAAAGGAAAACAGAAAAAAAGGAGCTCAGAAATCTAGTTTTCAATAAATCAGAATACATAAATGAATTAGGAAATTATTTCCTATTTAATAAAAACTGCTTGGAAAACTAGGAAGCAGTCTGAAAGAAATTAAGCTTGGATCAACATCTTTTACCATATTCCATAATCCATTCTAAAGGGATACATGATCTTAATATTAAAGATCATAATAGAAAATAATTATGAGAAACAGATCGCATACCTATCATGTACATCTATAGATATATTCTTACCCCAAAAAAGGGTAGAGTCAATTATGAAATGTAAAATAAGAACTTTGATCACCTGAAGCTTAAGACTTCAAAATTAACACATCTATAATAAATTTTTAAAAAGCAGTTGGAAAAATTAGAAATTTTTCTGACAAGAGTTTGGCATTACACATGCCACACACACACACACACACACACACACACACACACACACTAACAATACATAACCCCCCTAACCAATACATAAAATGTTCAAACTGGTCACAAAAGAAGAATAGCAAACTATTAAGAACCATACACAATAACGTATCAG
>JAJPUD010003758.1:128368-175843 GCA_023553655.1 Myrmecobius fasciatus
TATATATAACTAATACCATTTGCTAATAGATAAACCGTGAAAAGATATGAACATTTCTCCAAAGAATTCTAAAGTATTCACAATCATTTGAAAAAATGCTCCATATCACTAATAATAAGAGAAATGCGGATTAAATCAATCCTGAGAGTTTCATCTCACACCTTACAAGTTGGCAAAAATGACCAAAAAATGGCAACAAATAATGTTGGAGGGATTGTGGTAAATTAATACATTGTTGTTGGAACTTTGAAATGATACAATCATTTAAGAAAGAAATGAGAAATTATGTAAATAAAGTAATTAGAATGCTCATATGCTTTGAACCCGAAACTCCATTTCTGGGCTTATACCCCAAGGAAGCCATAAACAGGAAAAAAGTCTCCATATTTGCTAAAATATTTATAACAGCACTTTCCACAGTAGTTAAGAATTAGAAACAAAGCAAATGCTCATCAACTGGGGAATGGATAAACAAATTGTTTTGGAATGATAAACATAAGCAGTCAAGAAAACAATACACATTACAACAATGCAAGTGAAATGAACAATGATACACCAAAAAAATCAAATGTAAATACAACAAAATTATGAAGACCATGTAGGATCATATAAGGAGATATGAAAAGATATCCCCAATCTACCCTTTCATGGAGGTGGAGAGTCCACAGATGTTACACATTTCATGTTTTCAGACTTTTTTCCGTATATTAATCAATTGTGCTGACTTTTGTTTTCCTCTCTGAAAATTAGTTTGTCATGTAGGAGTGAGATGATGATGTTATAAGAAAGAGTAAATATAAATAAAAACATATTAAAGCAAAACAAAAATAAAATAATAATCCAAATAACTAAAGCTAAAATAATTAGAAATTAAAATAACCTTGAGGTTTTATCTTACATCCAACAAATTGGCAAAAATGACAAAAAATAGAATGATCAATTTTGGAGGGGTTACAGGAAAATAAATACAGTAAGGAATTGTTGGTGGATCTGTCAATACAACCATCTTGAAAAGCAATTTTGAATTATGCAAGTAATATGACTAATAAGTCTATACCCTTTGACCCTGAGATTCTTGTGGTACACTAGTACCTCAAAGATGTCATTGATAAGAAGAAAATATTCATAGACACCAAAATATTTGTAGCAGAATTATTTGTGATAGCAAAGATTTATAAACAAAGCTGATGCCCATTGATTGGAGAATGATTAAATAATTGTGGTAAATAAATGTGGTACATGAATATAATGGAATATTACTATTCTCTCAGAAATGATGACTAAGATGAACACAGGAAGTATGGAAAGATCTACATAAATTGATACCGAAATTAAAATGGCTTAGTGGCTTAGTAGAAAGAGCCAAGAAAACACATACACACACTCTCTCTCTGTATATATATATATATACATATATGTATATATGTATATATATATACACACACACATACATAGATATATATATATAATGACTACAACAATGTAAATGAAAAGGACTTCTCATGAAAAAAAAACAGAAGTAAATGCTGCAAAATTACAAAGAATAAGTATGTCTTGAAAGAAGAGAAGGAGGTTCACAATTATAATACATTGTTCATGTATTCAGACTTTTTCAATGTATTGACTCGTTATATTGATTTTTTTCTTACTCTTCTTTTTCTGTGTCTTTAAAAAATGTTATTTGTTATATGAGATGGTTTACTGGAAGGAAGAGAGGATAGAGCTTGGGGAAATCATGATTTTTAAAAATGATATCAATAAAAACATTTTTTAAAAAATAAAGGAAGGGCAATAATAGGAATAGACCACTTCCATTATATGTTACTGGTGTTGGCCAGATTCCTTCTCTTTTCCACCTCTGTGGTAGGAGCAGTGTTTGTTTTATAAGGGTAGCAAATATTTCTGAGAAGGAGTCCTTATAGTGGCTTTGGCCTTTCCTATTACCCCTCCCCCCAATATCAATCTCCATTACCTTTTTCTTGGGCAGTCTACCCAGCATTCTTGTATACTGAGTGTAGTAGTTACCTGCCAGAAGCAGGTAAACCAGTTGGTGGACCTCTAAGGTTGAAGGGATTATTTAGCTTCTTTGCCACCTGAAGTCTAAACTGCCCAATCTACGTTGTTTGTCCTTGGTTTTAGAAGAGGACCAAGGATATCACAAAGTGATGTCTCAATTCCTTCAAGAAATGGATTTAAGTGAGTCAGAGCTTCAGAAAGTCATCAGCCTCCTTCTCTCTTCCAATCTCCCAAGTCCACTGGCAAGACAGAAGTCAAGATGATTGGCAGTAGCCTGGGATGATCTTGGTATCTCTGATGTCTGACCAAGCTTTAAGCCAACATAGCACTTGCTTTAGCAGACTTCATAATCTTTGGAACAAATTGTTCTCAGACATCCATTCTTCTGGGGAGAGGTTTTCACATTCTTGGGGTAGATTGCCCCTTAATTCACTGATGGTTTTGAGACCTGTTAATTACCCTCAACCTGATTTATCCCATTTGCTGAGATGATTTTACTGGATATGGCCATTACTTTTGCTATACCTTCTTAGAGCCATAGGTGAGACCTAAGTGTCACTCACTAAAGATAGATAAACAGACTTTTAAAGGACTTGGAAAGCCTTTATACTAGAGTTATCAATCCTCCTTGAACATTCAATACACCTTAGCCTAGCCTATAAGGGAAGTTTGTTGGAGGTTGTTGAGTTCCTATTGCTTATGAGGAATGGTTTCCTGAGTTTTTGACCTGGGAAACGGTGGAGGAAGAGAGGAATTGCATCTTATATATCCCTTTTAGACCTGAAAGATACATTCTTCTAATTTCTTATTGTTGAAAAGTTGATTTTTATTGCATTTTATGAACTATGGATCTCTCATTGAATTTTAACCCTGGAGCCTAAATCACTGGACATGTCATAGTATAATTCCCTTCTTCTTTGTAAAAAGGAGGAAAGAAAAAAAAGGAAAAATTGTAAGAGGATTGATAAAGTGAAATATACAAAAATAAACAACTGATAAAGTGAAATATACACATAATTGTGAATATAAATGGGATCAATGTATCCAAAAAGGAAGGAAAGCATCAAAATGGACTTGAAAGTAGAATTCAACAATGTGTTGTTCCTAAGAAAAACACTTAAAACATAAAGATTCATACAGGCATGATAGCATGAGGCAAAATTTATTATGCCTCAGAATTCTTTTTTTTAATTATTAAAGCTTTTTATTTTCAAAACATATGCATGGATAATTTTTCAACATTAAAACCTTGTGTTCCAGTTTTTCCTTCTCTTCCCCCCACCTCCCCCTAGATAGCAAGTAATCCAATTTAAGTTAAATATGGTAAAAAAAATGTTAAATCCAATATATGCATAATATTTATACAATTATCTTGCTGCACAAGAAAAATCAGATCAAAAAGGGAAAAAAATGAGAAAGAAAATAAAATGCAAGCAACCAACAACAAAAAAAATGAAAATGTTACGTTGTGATACACACTTAGTTCCCACAGTTGTCTCTCTTGGTGTAGATGGCTCTCTTCATCACAAGATCATTGGAACTGGCCTCAATCATCTCATTATTGAAAGGAGCCACATACATTAGAACTGATCATCACGTTATCTTGTTGTCATGTATAATGATCTCCTGGTTCTGCTTATTTCACTTAGCATCAGTTCATGGAGATCTCTCCAGGCCTCTCTGAATTCATTTTGTTAATCGTTTCTTATAGAACAATAATATTCTATAACATTCATATACCATAATTTATTCAGCCATTCTCCAATTGATGGGCATCCTTTCAGTTTCCAGTTTCTAGCCACTATAAAAAGAGCTGCCACAAACATTTTTGCACATGGGGGTCCCTTTCCCTCCTTTAAGATAAGCCCAGTAGAAACAGTGCTGGATCAAAGGGTACGAAAAGCTCTTTGGGCATAGTTCCAAATTGCTCTCCAGAATGGTTGGATCTGTTCACAGTTCCACCAACAATATATTAGTGTCCCAGTTTTCCCACATCCCTTCCAACATTCATCTTTGTCTTTTCCTGTCATAGCCAATCTGACAGGTGTGTAATGGTACCTCAGAGTTGTCTTAATTTGCATTTCTCTGATCAATGGTGATTTGGAGCACCTTTTCATATGACTAGAAATAGTTTTAATTTCATCATCTGAAAATTGTCTGTTCATATCCTTTGACCATTTATCGATTGGAGAATGGCTTGAATTCTTATAAATATGAGACAATTCTCTATATATTTTAGAAATTAGGTCTTTATCAGAACCCTTAAATGTAAAGATGATTTTCCAATTTATTGCTTTCCTCCTAATCTTGTTTGCATTAGTTTTGTTTGTACAAAACCTTTTTAACTTAACATAGTCAAAATTATCTATCTGTGTTCAATTAAGTGTTCCAGTTCTTTGGACACAAATTCCTTCCTTCTTCACAGGTCTGAGAGGTAAACTATACTACGTTCCTCTAATTTGCTTATAATATCACTTTTTATATCTAAATTATAATCCATTTTGACCTTATCCTGGTATACGATGTGAGGTATGGGTCACATGCCTCAGAATTCAAAAAAGGAGTAGCAATCGTGATTTCAGACAATATTAAAAATAGAATAGTTAAAAGATACAAGCAGGAAAACTTTGCTTAAAGAAATAATATTAACAACTTCATATATAAACTGAATGACTTTGGATCTAAGGTCTTGAAAGAAAGGTTAATTAAATTACAAGGAAAAATAGAAAACTTATAATAGTTGTGGATCTTAATGTGCTCAATTCAGACCCAGACAAAATTAATAAAAAAGATGAATGAGAAACTAAATATCTGAAGAGGATTTTAGAAAATTAGATCATTGAACCTCTGATAATTACTGAATGGGAGTAAAAAGAAATATGCATATTTTTTCTCAACTTTGTAAGATATCTTTAAGAATTGACTATACTGGGGCAGCTAGGTGGTGCAGTGGATAGAGCACCAGCCCTGAAGTCAGGAGGACCTGAGTTCAAATGTGGTCTCAGACACTTAACATTCCCTAGCTGTGTGACCCTGGGCAAATCACTTAACCTCAATTGCCTCAACAAAAATTAAAAAAAAAAAAAAAAAAGAATTGACTGTACTAATGCACAAAAATCTCATAAATAATGGAGGAAAACAGAAATATCAAACACATCTTTTAAAGACCAAAATACAACAAAAATTTTAGTAAAAAGTGCTTAAAGGAACAATTCAAACTTAAGTGGAGACTAAATCATTTAATCCTAAAGATTAACAAATTAAACAAATTATAGAAACTATGGATAATTTCATCGAAGAAAGTTGCAAAAATAAGACAATATACTAAAACTTTTGGGAGAGTGTATAAAGGAATATCATTATACATGTTGAAAATCCCCTAGTATGAGGGCAGGAGGAGAAAAAAAAACTCCATCAGGTATTGAACTCATTGAGGAAAGAAGGGGAGTGTCTGGGAAGTCAGTAGATAACAGCTACCAGAATCTTGATTGGATGGTAAAATGGCTTTTGTTTGTTTGTTGTCCTTTGTTCCTGAAAAGGATTAAAATGACATCATTACCTTGGAGTCCCGGTACAATATATCCAACTGTGGCTAATCAGGCCAATATAAACTCAGAACATTCTATTATAGGTCAGGCACAAATAGCCCACAAAAGCATTAGGACTGGAGATGGCTTTAAATTTGTACATCCCATATTTCTTTGGAGCTACTGCAATTCTGCTTTACTTTTAGAGTACAGAGTCCTTTTGGATGTTGGGATGCCATGAGGTGGTGAATGGTCCTTTGCCAGTGTCTCCTATGTCATGCAAGTGATTCCAAAGTTCTTCAGAGAGACCTTGAAAGTGTGCTTATGTTGCTTCTTCAAACTACCATGTAAGTGCCTTGCTTATGTGAGCTCTCCATAAAATAGTCTTTTAGGCAAATGTACATCTGGCATTTTGACAACACGGCCAGCCCATTGGAGGTGCACTTTTTGCAGCAGAGTGGGAATGCTTGGCAGTTTAGTTCAAGAAATGATCTCAGCTTTTTGGTTCCTAACTCCTATCCCCGACTAGGCAGCCACAGCTGCCTTCCTGTCTGCTCCCTGCCTACTGCTGACCTGAGAGAAGAGGTCCTCAAGGTCAAAGCCATGGCCCAAGTACCCATTAACCTGGATCTGTGCCCAAGTACCTGGGAGCCTTTGGAGCCAGCTCAGATTCAGAAGCTCATTTGCAGGGGCCAAGAAGCCAAGAAGTTTGCCTACTGTCCCTACAGTAACTTCCCAGTGGGGGCAGCTCTCCTGACCCTGGATGGAAAGATTTATTCAGGATGCAACATAGAAAATGCTGCCTACCCATTAGGCATCTGTGCAGAACGCACTGCCATTCAGAAGGCCATCTTGGAAGGACACAAAGAGTTCCGGGCTATTGCTATTACCAGTAACTTGAAGAATGACTTTATTGCACCATGTGGAGCCTGTAGAAAAGTAATGAGAGAGTTTGGAAAACATTGGTATGTCTACATGACAAAAGCAGATGGTATGTATGATGTCAGCACTGTCCATGAACTACTGCCTAGATCATTTGGACCAGACGACCTGAAGAAGACCAAGTAAACCCTGCAGATGGATCTGTCCAACTGAGAGCCTTTTCAAGCACCTGTGCAGATTCCCTCTTAGAATTATCCAGTATCACCATCCCCACCGCAATATGAGATGGCTTAATCCCAATAATAACATTTTTTTTTAAAAAAACAACCACAAAAATGAGTTCATAGAGCCCAAGTTAAGAACCTCTGACCAGAGGGGTGGGGGGAAAGAGGGGAAAAACTTGGAACAAAAAAAATTTTTTTTGCAAAGGTCAATATAGAAAAATCATTCATATGTTCTGTAAATAAAAAGCTTTTAATAATAATAATAATAATAAAAAGAAATGATTTAAGTGTCTGGTGCCTTATCTTGCCAGATGATCTTTAGAATCTTCTAAGACTAATCAAATGGAGGTGATTCAGTTTCCAGGTTTGGCAGTGGTAGACTATCCAGGTTTCACAAGCATACAACAATGGGGTCAGCACAATAACTCTGTAGAATTTTATTTTGATAGGCAACCTCTTCTCTCTCCTGTTTTGCTTTGAAACCTTACAAATAGTGAGCTAGCTCTGGCAATGTGTGTCCCAATCTCATCATTTTTGTGGACATTCCTGGAAAGTATATTCTAAGATAATTTATCCACAGTATTCAATATTTCTCCATTTGCTTGACAGCTGGTTCTATGGATGGATGGTGTGGTGCTGGCTAGTGGAGAACCTGTTTTCTTGTAAATCCTATCCATAGCCAGAGAAGGAACTGATTGTGCTTGAATAGATTCATTCTCTTTCTCTCTCTTTTTTTAAACTTTATTTTTCTTGAGGGCTTTTATTTTCATTAGGGTCGGAGATCTATGTTTTCTCTCACAATATGACTTTTATGGAAATGTTTTCTATAATTTCACATATGATTTCTTAATTGTGGGTGGGAGTAAGGGAGAGAACTCAGAACTCAAAAATTTTAAAAAACAAATGTAAAAAAAGTTTTGTTTTAAATGTAACTGGGGGAAAATATTAAATAAATAAAAAGAAAACTGGGGGAAAAAGAAAGAAATTAATTCAAGTAGTTTATTTTTTATTAAAGCTTTTATTTGCAAAACATATGCATGGGTAATTTTTCAACACTGACCCTTGCAAAACTTTGTTACAAATTTTCCCTCCTTCCCCCCACCCCCTCCTTGAGATGGCAGGAAGTCTAATACATGTTAATTATGTTAAAATATTTGACAAATCGAATATGTGTACACATATTTATATAGTTATCTTGCTGTACAAGAAAAATTGGATCTACAAGAAAAAAAAAACCTGAGAAGGACAACAAAAGGCAAATAAACACCAACAGAAAGCATGAAAATGTTATGTTGTGGTCCACACTCAGATCCCACAGGCCTCTCCCCTGGGTGTATATGGCTTTCTTCATCACTGAACAATTGTAATTGGTTTGAAACATCTCATTGTTGAAGAGAGCCCCATCCTTCAAAATTGATCATCATAAAGTATTGTTGTTGCCATGCATAATGATCTCCTGGTTCTGCTCATTTCACTCAGCATCAGTTCATGCAAAGTCTCTCCAGGCTTCTCTGTATTCATCCTGCTGGTCACAGAACAATAATATTCTCTGTTTATATATCAGGTAGGTTTTTAACATCCCTAAGGGTTTGACCTCTCCAATTGAGTTCTTTCATC
This sequence comes from Myrmecobius fasciatus, assembly GCA_023553655.1. Taxonomy (NCBI): domain Eukaryota; kingdom Metazoa; phylum Chordata; class Mammalia; order Dasyuromorphia; family Myrmecobiidae; genus Myrmecobius; species Myrmecobius fasciatus. The sequence goes on from JAJPUD010003758.1 coordinate 136,635, forward strand.
GAATTAAGCAGTACCGAATACCTGGAAAGTGGAGAGGAGGTATCCATATGAAGGCAAACTATGGCAGATTATCTGTAGAGGGAATATTTGGCTTTTCAGTCCTTCCTAGTAGGCAGATAGGTGGAAGGAGCACTGGAGTGATGTATGTTTCTTTCCAGACAGCTATGCATGACAGGCTAGGAGACCTAGAAAGGATCTCAAATGAAAAATGAAAATTAGAGGAGTGACTTGCAGTGGAGAAACTCACGGAATCAAGAGTTGGAAGGCATCTTATATCATAAAATGTCAGATTAAAATGAGATCTTGGAGGGAATTTATTCTGATTATTTTTTCTTTTTCATTTTACAAGTAAGAAAATTGAGGTCTAGGGTAAACTCCCCAGCACTCTTTCTGTGTGTGTGTGTGTGTGTTTCTCTATATCTCTCTCTTCCAAATAAATATTTTATAATAAAACTGAATGCTGTGAATTTAGCACGACCCCAAAAAAGAGATATGAGATATGAGAAGACATTTCTTTGTAGGGGTGAGAGACTATAAGTCTAAGATACTGCACATAATATCAATTTCTTCCCACCCCCAAATGTTTGTTAGTTATGCTGAAGAATTATTTTTCCTCTTTTTTATTCTTTGTTTTAAGTCATGGTTCTCTTTTTTCGGTTCCCATCCTGATTCTTTAGACCTCCCCATCATTTCTTAGCAGCCTTCTCACTCTGCCTCAACAGTTCCCTCCTCTGATGATGAGTGAATTCCTCTCCACAATCTCCATTTTGAGGAAGTGCTCTGGCCAGTCATGCTTACTCTTCCACTCCTCTCCTAGGTCCTCTTCTCTCTCTGGACTTTATGGGGGAAGAGGGGGGAGGAATAGTAGTAGTATCTCACTCTTTAACCCCAATCATTTTTCATCTTCCTTTTATATTTCACCTTTCCCTTTAGAATGTCAGTTCTTTGGGGATAAATACTTTTCTTTGTATGTATATTCTGAATGACTTTGTTGTTATTCAGTTGTTTCCAATGGTGACCCCCATTTGGGATTTTCTTGGCAGAGATACTGAAATGGTTTGCCATTTTTTTTTCCAGCTCATTTTACAGATAAGGAAACTGAAGTAAACAGGTACAGTGACTTGACTAGGGTCACACAGCTAGTAGGTAAATGTCTCCAGTCAAATTTTGTCAGGAAGATCATCTTTTTTAAATTAAAAAAAATTTTTTTCCAACTACTTTCTAAATACTTAATAAGTGATTGACTTAGGAAGCAGAAAGGAAGAGGGACATATTGAGAAATATAAGTGGCATAAAATGCTTCAAGAAAACATGTATCTAAAATAAAATAGATATTTTATTGATTTTTTTTTTAAAATTTCAGGACCTGGAGGTGTTGAGTACAAAAAACCAGCAGAGGGCAATATAGTATTACTGAGAATGTATATCCATCCCATATGTAGAGATTGGGTGATAGTCTGATCTTATCTTAAAAGACACCTGCCTCCTTGACCACTAGTTTCTCAGGATGCTCCAGGAGAGTATTGTTGTTGGAAGAACTGACATATGCCTGGGTAGGACCAAGGTCAGAACTTATAAATTAGTGGCTGGACTCCTTCTCCTCCCCCAGCTCTGGGAAGTAATTCATTTCCTGTCCTTGGACATCCACGACAAATGACCCACCCCCTCTAGTGGATTCACCTTGAAAGAAAGTCAAATGGCCCTTTCCTTTTTCCCAGGAAGTTGTGAACTAGGTCCTTTGTTAAGGGCTACTTTACAAGTATTCAATCAAAAGACCGAAGGGGCTTAAGCTTTCTGCTCAGGTATCTAATCTTATCAGCCCCTAAGGTTACTTTACAAGCTGTCCACTCCCTAGATCCAGGTCTTGTGAACTTCAGAGCATTTGGGGAGATAATTGGTTTTTCAATGATTCAATCAAAAGAGAATCTCCTGTCCCAGACTTCAAAGGGCTCCTAAGGTGGAGTGTTAGCCAGGAGGGTGTGGGGTACTTGCAGCTAGTTTTTAATAGAGTTTGAATTTACACCTAACATTTGGTAACACCTGAGTACTACCAATCAGGGGCTCACGGATCTGGATCCCAAAGGGCTCTTCCAAAAACATCCAGTCCAACCCTCTCATTTTTCAAGGGAATAAACTGAGGTCCAGAGAAGCTGAACAACTTGCTAAAGATCACCCAGCTAGCAGATGAACAGAATGGGATAGGGAAGGTAGTAATGAATGAACTCTTTCAGAGTTATCAGATTATTTGAGGTGTGCTGACTTTACAACTCATTTGTAATCCCAAGGACAGGTTTGTCTTTGAAATCTGACCCACCACCTGAAATACAGTAGAAAGCATTAAAGACTACACACACCCACTCACCCACCTGCGTGTCCCTAGGAATATCATTCTCCTCTCGGAGTATCCATTCTCCCCTCCCCCCCATATTCAAGATGACCAAGAAGACCCTTTCTAAGCTAAAAAATTCACAGGGTGTTGGGATCAGGGTTTGGTGGTTTGGGGAACCACTTGGCCAAGATCACACAGGGAATAATAGCCTTTCACATTTATATAGTGCTTTACTCCGGACAATCATGAAAAATGTCAGTCGTTTGTCCAAGGTCATACAAGTAAAAAAGGAGAGGACTTTAGATGTTATCTTAATGGGGGGGGTGTATAGATTCTGAATAAAATTTTGTTTTAGCGCTTATAATTTAATTATAGTTAATATACCTCAAGCTACCGAACTCTCCAAAGTGCCCATTCACAGCCGTTACCTTATTATGATGAATTATTCGTTACGTTATCCCACCCTTGCTGCATGCTAGCAATATTTCTTCCGTAAAAGACGAGGGTTGGTCGCTAAGAGCCCTTTCAGACCTGTGGTTACGTGGCTTGGGATGTGTGGGGTGTGTGTGTGAACAGCAGCCGAACCACTGTGTTCTGATTTCAAATTCACAGACTGCTCTTTCCAGGACGCTGACAACTTCTGTGAAGGGCGTAGGAGGCTGCCTTGCTCTGGGTTTGGCGAAATTTCGGCTTAGCACCTGCCTTGTTTCTGGGTGTGGGGCACCGGACATTTGCCACTAGGCTCCACTCCCTCCACGCCCCACGCCCATCCAGTGAATTCCTAGCATATAGAACCTAGAAGTTTAGACTCTTGGAATCTGGAAAGGACCTTGGAGGTCATCTAGTCTAACTTCCCAGTGCCTACCCCGGCTTCCCCCCCTCCCCATGAGGCGCGGTAGGTTAGCACAAAAAACCTTCGAGTTCCAAGAGTGAATGCTTCCCAGTTTGGACTTTACCGCCCCTTTAGATCTTTCTCTGAGCCTGTTTCCTCCCGGGGGGGGGGGGATGATGGGTGTGTGTATCCTTCCTTGCGGGCTTCGTCGGTGTGTTGTGAAGATGAGGTAAGACCAGATGTGAGAAAGACCATTGTAAACGTGAGGGGGCTATAGGAAACGAAACATTTTGATAGCCCTTTAAGGTTAATGTTTCCCCTCCCAGCAGCCCTTGACTCTTCAGGAAGGCAATTATCATCAACCCCATTTTACAGACAGGGATGGGAAGAGATTTCCCTGGAGTCTTAGCAAAGGAAGAATCAGAGTTAACAATCTGAACCGAGTCTCCAGTTTCACTTCTTTTCACTATTCCTCTATATGATGCACTCCCCACCTGAATAATTAGTATAGAAGCGTAACGTGTTATTGTGGTTAAATGCATGACTTAGGACAAGTTACTTCCATTCTCGGCTTCTATCCCACGCCATAACTATCGGAGGGGCTTGGATTCTATGTTCCAAGGGTCCCTCCAGCTTCGACTTTATCATTCTTTCTGATTCTGGGTGCTGTGTTCTTGTGTTTGGGTAAGGGGGTGGAGAGGTGAGGGGAAGGAAAGTTTCCTGCCACCTTCTGGGCTCCCCTTTCTCCTTCCCCTCCCAGGAGAAGATCAAAGGCCCAATTAAGGAGGTGCTAAGAGCAGAAGCCGGAATTTCAGGTGTCAGTCCCCAGGGCTAGGAGAGGGGGTCCCTGTGGATTGAGGGAGGTATGGAATTGTAACGACTCGTTTGAGTCCGGGGGGGAAAGTGCCCTGGACTTGGAAGTCCCGGCCTCTGACTTTGTATCCCCGCCCTAACACTTACTAACTGTGTGACCTGGAGCGTCTACCTTTACTTTTCTGAAGATTCGTTTCTTCATCTGTAAAAAGGGGTGATCATACTTTTACTGTTTACTACGGCTATTGCACTAGAAGTGTTTTGTAAAACATAAAGCTCTATAATGGGAACTGAGCAGAACGAAGAAGCCGCCTCAGCTTGAGCTAGGATCGCCAGAGGGCGCACCCGAATCGTTGAAAAGTCCACCCCGGATCCACGCAGGGCAGCGAGGCCTTTTCTGGATTCCTGCCTGCTCCCGCTGCAACATTTAATTAGGTCACGGACAACTAGAGTCCCTAGCAGTCAGTTTAAGGGATAAAAAAGGCCCCCAGAAAACGCGAGACGGCCTAGTCGCCCCTCTCACACCCCGGGGTAGAACTAGCCCACGCATCCTTCCTCCGCCTACACCTGCCTCGCTCAGGTGCAGGAGAGGTTGCCGGCTGGGGGTGGGAGGAGGAGGGAGATGAGACAGCCGCCACGTGTCCCGGCCCGCGGGAAACTTGTGAACTCTCAAGGCAGTTTTACCACAAGAACGAACACCCAGAGAACCAAGCTTTCATTGAGCACCTGTTCCACCACCCAAGGTCCAGTCTGGTTTAAGGCTGGGATGTGGCCCGGGCTATAGGACCAGTATTGAGCCCGGAGCCATGCGGACCCTTGAAAGTCCCAACTGATCACCTGCCTCAGAGGCTCTGAGGGCGGGGCCTGGGGACGACTCGGTTGCTGATTGGCCTAGAGGTGACAAGTGGGCGGGGCGGTCCCTCCTCCTGCCACTCTGGGCTCGGATCCCCTTTATTAGGAAGTTCCCGGGACTGGCAATTTCAGACTGGCGTGCGAGAGCGGAGCAGCTTGAGTTTCCAGTGCCGTATCCCAGACGCAGCGGTCAGCGATCTAGCCCCAGCCCCGGAATCACCATGCCTCGTTCCTTTCTAGTCAAAAAGCATTTCTCCACCAGCAAGAAACCCAACTACAGCGAACTGGAGAGTCAGACAGGTAAGGCCCGGAGCTGGGGTGGCCAGTAGGGGAGGGAGAGAGGGATTAGAGAGGAATAGGACCAATCTTAGGTAGATAGAATGGGCGAGGTTGGGGAGGAGAAAGGACCAACCCCCGGGAGCTTCTGGATCCAGTGGGGCATAGCTGAATGAGCTCTGGATCCGGGCAGGTTGAGCAGTGAAGTCCGGAGTGATTTGGGAATAGAAAAAAGGGATCTTGGGAGTAGGAGAGTTTGGAGTTACTGTTTTTTTTTTGCCAAGATGCCCGGTGGCAATGGGTTCCCTAAAATTTTTGGAGCTTAGGGTATCATTCAGCCTATGTGGGGAAGAATCACTTCAGAGAAGCCTAGGACTGGGGAAAGAGCTGGAGAGATGGGAGCTTGATCTGGGAGGAAAGGGTCCTTTTAATTTGGAGAGGATCACTCCTGTCTAACCCTCTTCTTTCTCACACTTGCAGTGATTGTGTCTCCCCACTTGTATGACCAATCCTACCCGATGTTGGCTATTCCAGCACCAGAGGTCCTCAGTCCAGCAATATGTTATCCTCCACTGGTCTGGGATAGTGGGCTGCTCTCTAGCTTCTTTACTCCCATGCCAGTGGCTGCTCCTGGACCACCAGAAGAGCCCAAGGCCCTGGACCTGACTTCTCTATCCAGTGATGATTATGACAGTGGCAAGGGATCTGATCCCCCAAGCCCAGTCTCCTTAGAAGAGGAGGCAGAGAAGTTCTCCTGTGACCAGTGCCCTGAATCCTACACCACTTTGCCTAGCCCCTCCAAACACCAGAAGCTCCAGCACAGTGAGGACACCCAGCCTAGGAAGTCCTTCATCTGCAAGGTCTGTGAGAAGGAATATGTGAGCCTCGGTGCCCTCAAAATGCACATCCGAAGCCACACACTTCCCTGTGTCTGCAAGATCTGTGGGAAGGCCTTCTCCCGGCCCTGGCTGTTGCAGGGTCACATCAGAACCCACACAGGTGAGTGATCCATATAGTTCCCTCCTCTTTTTCCTTTTTCACATGCATGTTTTAGGTTACAGGATTTCAGATGGGGTCTTGAAACACAACCAGATCTTTGGGAATGGAAGGACTCTTAGAGATCCATTAATCAACTCAATTTCAATTTCAAAATCAATTTTTTTTTAAAACATATGGGACAAGTTTCATGCTATTTCCAGTGGAACAGGTAATGTTAGCCCTATTAATGTGTGAGGGATGGGGGATGGCTTGCCTAAGGTCATGAAGCTTAATGCTTAAGTCAATTATGCTCATTCATTCATTCATTCAATCACTGACTGATTTTAGCACTATGACTAGTATCCAGTACTTCCAAGACAACATTGTGCCAGGTACCTAGAGGGAAGAGAGCCAACTGAAAATAGGTTTGACATTATTAGCAACAACAAACACTTATGAAGTACTTACTGTGTACAGAATTTCATGCTAGTGGCTAAGGGGATTTTGTCTCATTGCATCATATATTAATTTGCTATTTTGCTCTGGGAGAAACCTCCTTTGGGTAACCATTCAACCGTCTCAACCAAATGGGAAAATGGGGTTTTGCTTGTGAGTCCTTTTTCAGGAGACTGAGTTGTTAGCCACCCACCTGGCTCCAACTCCAGTTTAGGTGTAGAGCCCAGACCAGGAAGTTTCCCCTCATTGTTCCAGCTTCTCCCTTCTCTTACCCATCCCCCCTCACTAGGGCTTTTATATGCAAAGGAGCCTCACCCATTCCAGCATCTGGCCATTTGGTGAAGTGGAAAGAGCTACTTGATCTGGGATACAAATTTGTAGCAGAGTGACCTTGGAGAAGTAATTTTCCTTCCTCTGGGCCTCAAGAGTGCTCCTCTTATAAAATGAGGCAATTGGACCAGATGGCTTCAGAAAGTCCCCTGTCCTATTTCGTGCCTGGAAGAGTCTCCACTACCCATCAGTTCTGATGGAGACTTCTCATCCCCCAGATTTCTCATACATGGATGTGTATGTGGGTATGCATATGCATATATATATATTAGTGTGTATGCACACATACACACCCATATGTGTATATGTATATATATATAAATTCAAGCTGGAAGCCAAAAATCTTGCTACAAAAGCTGCTTGTTGAAATGCATGACTTCAAACCTTGATTTTCATTGTCTCTTTTAATGGCAACCTTAGGAGGGTGTGTGGGGGAAAGAGTGAGGGCTGGGGAAGGAAGGGTGAGCAGGTGCTGTGATGGAGCAGTGTCTGTGCACCTGTTACTGTAGGCCGGGCAGCTGCTGGGCCCAGGGTGCCTTCCCCTTTTAATCCAAGAAGTATCACATATACAATGCAGGCTTCCCCTGCCTTTATACTCCATACAGGGCTGGGGCAGCCTTGCCGGTGCTGATTTCACACTTGCTTAGCATGGTATAAAGATGTCTGAAGGAAGTTGGTAGAGAGGCGGAGACAGTCTACTGGGGCATGAGGGGTTTTTTTTTTTTTTTTTTGGTTTTTTTTTTTTTTTTTTTTTTTTTTTTTTAGTTTTTCAGAATGAAGTTTGATTAGGAAAGTCCATGGCAAGAGCCACTTGGATTGCTGTTATGGCCCTCCAGATATTCTCTCATTCTAGTTATATCTCTGCTTGTTTGTTCCCCCTGGAGAATTCCATACTCCTATAAGATTTAGAGCTAGAAGAGACCTTAAAGATCATTTAGTCCAATTCTCTCATTTTCCAGAAAATGAATCTTGGAGTTTGACCTATCCAAGTAAGCAACTCTGCTAAGATTCATTCATTCATTCAACAAACAATATTTGGATACAAGTCACTTTATTTGGCATTGTATAGCAAAGAAATTACATTCTACTGGGGGTGTGGAGGGATATGATAAATACTTATATTCAAAGATTTGTGTACTTCAGAGCAGGGAGGGGGGGTTGGGGTGGGGCAAAGGAAACATCCAAAACAAGTATCTGTCATAAGGAGAACACTTTCTTATGAAGGCAATTAGGAGAGGTTTTTAAGATGGGAGGTGTCGATGGCTCTGGGCTTTGAATGAGGATAATGGCTCTCCTAGGAGGGCCTGGAAGATGAATATGGAAATGCATAAAAATGCACTTAGGCAAAGGGCTAGGGGTCTGTATTTTTATCTCTAGGGCCAAAGGGAGCCAAGGTTTTTTTCCACACCGGAGGAGGGGCATTGTTAGATCTCTCACCTAGTAGAACCCTCTCCTTTTGGAAAGTTCAGTGGCTACATACAGTTCTTGGTAAAGAGATTGGAAGGGATCAAGACTTCAGGCAAGGAAAACCAATTAGGAGGCCATTATAGTCTAAGCAAGTAACGCTGATGGGCTTAAAGGAGCAGGAGGGGTAACTTGAACTCAGGACTTGTGACTTCGGATCTCACGGGCTCTCATCACTAAATCATGGCTGCCCCTCCCTTGGTGGCTCCTTGAGACTTTGGGCTACAAGTTTTTCCACCGGCTTTCACTTGTTTCCCTGATGGCGTACAATACGCTTTCTATGGAGCTTTGAGGCTTAGGAAATGATTATTCCCGTTTAAAGAGGAGGGAAAAGAGCCTTGCCTTACAAAGTCACCACGAGGCAGTGGCCAGCCATGGGGTGCCCCGATGCCGAGGCCCAGGATGTGAAGTCAGAGCACTCCATTTCCTATCTTAGTATTCGCTGCCTCTGCGAGCTGGGACCCCTCCCTTCCCTTCTCTGTATGACTCCTGAGTGAGTGGGGCCTTGGTGGCCATCCGTGTCAGTAAATGAGGAAACTGGGCTCCAGAGGCTGTGACTGACCCCAGAGGCGGGCTTGGAACACAGGGGCTCTGACATCATAGCGCGAGGGGTTCCAAAGCCCCTCCCAGCCCTCAGCTCTGTAAAACCTAGATAGGAGTTGAATCGGTGTCTCCAAGTCTTAGAGATAGTGCAGAAAGGCACAATCGTCCGGATTCCTGGGCTTAGTGGTCACGCCGAGGTTATCTGGGCCCCAGGAAGGGGGGCTGGGGGGAGGGGCCGAGGCCGAGTCTCACCCTGCCTGGTCTCTCCGCAGGGGAGAAGCCCTTCTCCTGCACGCACTGCAGCCGAGCCTTCGCCGACCGCTCCAACCTCAGGGCCCACCTGCAGACCCACTCGGACGTCAAGAAGTACCAGTGTAAAAGCTGCTCCCGGACTTTCTCTCGAATGTCCCTGCTCCACAAGCACGAGGAGACGGGCTGCTCCGGCTCCCGCTAAAGACTGCGGATTCAGGGAGATCCCGAGCAGAAGGTGCCCGCTGCCGCCGGGATTCCCCTGCCGGGAACCCTTCCCACGTTCTGAAAGAGCCAACTGAATATTTGCCATTATGATTTTCAAGGGGGAAAAAAAAAGCTTTCTGTAGGAAATAGCTCCCTCTGTGTTAACTCCAGCTGTGGAGCAAAATTCCCTCTCCCCCCCACCCTCCCCCCTCCCTCCAACCTCCCCCTCCCCAACTTGCTGCTTCAGATCTTAATGAAAGGAGCCGGGGACGATTTTCATCGCACCCTCCCCCACCCCCTTTTGGACTTTGCCTTTTTTTTAAAGGCCGTTCCGGCATTTCCTGACTGTAGTTTACAATTTGAACCGTGACAGTTGCAGCTGGTGTCTGAAATGTCGCTTACAGTCAGTCTCATGGGGGTGTTGTCGGTCTCTCCTCCAGCAAGGGGGGGCATAGAGGGGGGGAATGATTTTTTTTCTTTCTCTTCTTTTGGTGCTTTTAAGCCAAGTCTGCTGGTCACTCTTCCTATTCCGAATCCTACAAATTTCAACACCCTTCCCCTTCTTCCACTGAGATGAAGGACAAAAAAAGCAATGGGGGGAGTGACCCAGAAGGGGTCTTTCCCAGAAGGTTCTGTGGGGGGGGGTCTGTCTGCTTCTTTGTGGAGGAAGCGTTTCCTAAAGGTGTAGCTATGCAACGTGGCCGGCCACAAAGATGGACCCTTGGGATACCAGGGCAGCCGACAACCTCCCCAAGAAGCTCGAGGAGCCATTTCAAGTCTGAATCCCTATTTCTAGGGCAGTTCTGAGCTGGAGCACCTGTTAATATGACTCTTAACTGCTTTTCAAGAGAACTGTGACTAATAGTAAGCACTTGTCAAGCCATACAATAAGGGGGCTGTGCAGGGCCTGGCCCACTGACAGGTGTGTCCTCAGCTATTTATGGTGCAAGACAGGTGCACCAAATAGGCATCTCTGCCTGTTTTTTTTCCACATACTCAGATGTTTACATTTCAAAGGTACACTGGTATTTATATTTTTATGCCACATTTTTGTACTGATGAAACATTTTTATAATTATATACACACAATTTATTGATATTCAATAAAGTGCTTAATTTATAAAAATAAGTAATCATTGGATGATCTGGCTTTGATTTTGAAATATGCTTTCAAGGATCAAAAAGGCAAGTGAATGTGGATTGTCTGGGGAAGGGGGCAGGGAGAGAGACAGCTGGTGGAAGAGATCTTTTCCTCGATGGCCTCTCTACCATTTCCTGTTGGTTTGGAAATGGAGGGGAGGATGAAGGAAAGAATTCTGGCCTGGGCATCAGAAAAAAACCAAACCCCAAAGTTTTTGGTTTAGTGTAAACTGGGGAAAGTCAAATTTCCCTGATTCACAGATTCCAATTTGAAATTGTCAATGAGAGGGATAGATCAAGGGCTCTATTAGCCCTCAGATTCTAGTCAAATTTAAATTTCATCAACCTTCTAGTCCTACTCCCCCCCACCCCCACCCCTCATTGGCTGGGGAAATGGGGTCAGCAATGATGGAGAGCTTTGTGTGCATGCATATGTTTCCCAAATAGGATATAGTAGATTTGCTCTCCTTCTCCCCTTTTACTCCAGAACAACAGGTCTAGGAAGCTTACTCTACCTTGAAGGGAAAGCATACTTATTGATTTTTGACTTTGGGGATACAGGAAAGGTTTCCCTTCCCCAGCCCCCACCCACATCTCTTTCTGGGCCTTCTGGAATTTGTCTTTAGAAGGCATGGAGTTGGTTACGGGTGGAATGGGAAGAAAGGTCTATTATTCCCTGAAATCCAGGGTAGAAATGTGGTCTTCCAGGAAGGAGGAAGACAGAAAGCTTTCTTTGCCCTCTCCCCCTCTATACACAGAAAGAGCTCCTTGTGGGATATTCTGGCCGACCCACCTCCTGGGTGGCGATAAGCATAAAATGTCTTTTGATGGGAGGAAACTGGATGAGATCTGTGCTTTGGAGGAACTAAGGTTGAGTTACAGAAGCAAGAGAAAAGGGTTATCTCTACCAATAGAATGTATTTTTTTTTCTCCATTTTGTCTTTATATCTTCAATACTTTAATTAATAAAGAAAACATTTACTAACCACTGTAAGTACTAGGAATATACACACAAAAATGAGAATTCCTGCTCTCAAGGAGTTCACATTTTAATGGGAAAGAGAATTGGAGCCAAAGTCAAATGGGTTTGTTTCATGATCCTGCCCCAGCAAAGCAGATGATAATTCATTTCCTTCAGTGTCATTCCAATAAGAAAGACATTAATTTCTGATGTTGAACAATTAATGCCGGGACTTTGGGGTGATGAGTCTCTTTTCTGGGTCCTTCACAGCTGTGACTGCAGCTTTCTCGGGAGAAATCTCCAGGCTACATTTTCACAGGGGCTGCTCCATTCTGATGGCTTTGGGAACAGAACTGGAATCAAAAGTGTTGATCTGGGAGATTTATCAAGCTCAGGACTAATGGGCTTATCTGTTAGTTAGTGGCAATTGGTCATTAATTGATGGTGGTGGTGGCAGGGAAATCGAACCCATCTTCTCCACAGTGATTGTTCCCTTCAAGTGATAGCTGTTATTTGGGGATTATTATTTCCAAAGCTTTTGGATTCTGGGTCTTGGGTTGTCTCTGTTGGGGTATAAAGGGAAGTGTGGTGGTTGAGGTCATTGTGGTAGTTTTGATTCACCTACCGTATGCTGACTCTTGGTTCTGGACATTTTCACTGGCTATCCTCCTTACCCACAAACCCTTTCCTTTCTCATTTCAGGCTCCTGTTTTCAAGTCCCAGCTAAACTCCATTTTTTTTCTCACTGATGGTTTTCTTTCTTTCTTTCTTTCTTTTTAAATTTTAAAGCTTTTTATTTTCAAAACATATGCATGGATAGTTTTCAACATTCACCCTTGCAAAACCTTGTGTTCCAAATTATTTTTTCTCCTTCCTTCCCCCTACCTTCTCCCCTAGACAGCAAGTAATCCAACATGTGTTAAACGTGCACAAGAAAAATCAGGTCAAAAAGAAAAAAATGAGAAAACAAAAAGCAAGAAAACAACAACAAAAAAGTAAAAATTCTATATTGTGATCCACTCTCAGTTCCCACAGTCCTCTCTCTGGGTGAAGATGGCTCTCTCCATCACAACACCATTGGAACTGGCTTGAATCACCTCACTGTTGAAAAGAATCACGCCTGTCAGAACTGATCATCATATAATCTTGTTGCTGTGTGCAATGTTTTCTTAGTTCTACTCATTTCACTTAGCCTCATAAATTCCCACCTTTTACAGGAAACTTTTCCCTTCCCTCTTAAATCTAGGACCCTCCCTCAAATAATTTCTGATTCATCCTGAGTGAGCTGTTTAAAATGTCTTTTCACCTATCAGACTGTAAGCTTCTTGAGGGCAAGGATTTCTTTGTATCCCCAGCAGTTGGTACAGTATTTATTCCCTAGTAGGCACTTAATACTTATTAACTATCTCTTGCAAAGTGCCTTGCAGCTTCAACTAGGTTCAACCTGCAGATACTTAATATGTGATTATTGAATCCAATAGAAATATTCAGTAGTAGCAGAATTTGGAGGGGAAAACATTGGATTTGGGTATCAGATGACCTCTATTTGAATTCTCTGGGCCTTTTAGCTATGTTACTTTGGGTAAACTTTCATCTCAGTTTCCATATCCATAAAATGGGGGCAATGATTCTTGAGCCTACCTAGTTCACTGGGGTGTTGGAATCAAAAAGTGTTATTCTAAGTGTTTCTGCTGTTAATAGAAGGCAACTGTAGGGAGAGCTTGTGTGCTCACCTGGTTTTGTGCTGTTCCTTGTTGGAAGGCTTTTGAAGCAAGAACCTCACCACTCAATCTGGTTGCCATCTCTCCTCACCTGCCTTTAATGGACTTGAACCTTCTCCTTTCCTTGAATTCATAGGATTTTGAGCTAGAAAAGATCACTCAATTCAACACCTTCATCTTATTAGAAGAAGAAACTGGGCCTAAAGAGGTCCGACCATCTTGTTGGGCCATCATGTCTGAGTCTTTGTGACCCCATTTGGGGTTTTCTTGGCAAGAGATACTGGAGTGGTCTGACATTTCTGGTTCCAGCTCATTTGACGAGTTAAGGTTAAGTGACTCGTCCAGGGTTACACAGCCAGTAAGTGTCTGAAGCCAGATGTGAACTCAGAAAGATGAATCTTCTTCTTGTCCCCAAGGCTGTACTTTATCCATTTAGCTGCCCTTCATATCCAGGTGTCCTACTACAAACCCAATGCTTCTCTGGCTAACATCATGGTGACTGCTACCTGGACAGTGGGTGAATCCAGAATGAAGAATTTTTTTTTTCTTTTATAACTGAAAGAAACCTGAGAGGTCATCTAGTCCTACTCTCCCATTTTACAGAAATCCAGGCCCTGAAAGGCTTGCCAGAAATTACATAAATCAGTGGCAGGGAGAGGAATAGAAGCTATGGCATAAGGCACAGGGGAAGAAGGAGCATTCGGTTCAAATATCCAATCTCCTATTTACCACTTGTGTGAACTTAGGTCAGCCCCAGATTTTGGTTTTTTTCTACTGTAAAATGAGTAGAGTTGGAAAAGATCAGGAGCTTTTTTTGATTTGATTTTAATTTTTTTAATGATAGCTTTTCCTCCCCAAAATATGTGCAAAGATATTTTTCAATATTCATCCTCACATAACCTTGTGTTCCAAATTTTTCTCCTTCCCTTCCCATCTCCTCCTTTCCCTAGAAAATCCAATATATGTTAAACATGTACAATTCCTCTATACATATTTCCACAATTATCATGTTGCACAAGAAAAATCAGATCAAAAGGGAAAAAATGAGGGAAAAAAACAAGCAAACAACAAAAAAGGAGAAAATATTGTTATAATCCGTTCAGTCCCCACAGTCCTCTCCATCACAAGTCTATTGGAATTAGCTTGAATCACCTCATGGTTGAAAAGAGCCACATCCATCAGAGTTGGAGATCAGGAGCTTTTAACCGGGGATTCATGAATTTGTTTCTAAAAAATATTTTGGGAGCAGCAAGGTAATGCAGGGCCAGACCACTGGCCCTAATGTCAGGAGCATCTGAATTCAAACCTGGCCTCAGACACTTACTAACTGTGTGACCCTGGCCAAGTCACTTAACCCTGATTGCATACAAAAAAATAAAAATAAAAATTTTTGATAATTGAATTTCTATATATTTGTGTTTCCTTTGTAATCTTATATGCATTTTATTCTATGAATGGAAAAACATAATCATGAGAAGGGGTTCACAGGCTTTGCTAGAGTGCTAGAGGGGTTCTTTAGGGGTTTCTAAATCTGATCATATTTGCTGAAGTCTGTATGGACTCTAGAAACTAAGAAGCCCCAGTACCGTACCCTTTTGGTTCTGCACCAATGAAACGAGAACTCTCATGAAAGGCCCACCCAGTTCAAACCAATTCTCTCCTGGGAGTCTCCTTTTCCCATCCCCCAGCCTTTAGTATTTAGAAAGGGGAGGGGAGATGGGCTTTTTTTCCTTCTAAAAACAGGAAATGGTGAAAGGGAGGCAAGAAATAGATCTTAATGACTTGCACATTTCATCCATAAAAGCCCCCTGATTCCCAAGCCTTGGCAACTGGTGAATGAGCTTCTCCGGGGAAAAGTCACTCCAGGGAGGAGAGAGAGCTGAGGGGGACCGAACTAACCCTCTTACCAAGAACTCAGGTGACTTCCTCCTGTCCTGGGTGATCCATCTGGGCACCAGCAAGATCCTAAAGGGTCAAAGCTAATAGGGACCTTAGAGTAGAGTGTCAGAGCTAGAGTAACAAATATACATATATCAAGCAAAACAAATTTCCTCATTGGTCATGTCCAAAAAAAATGTCTCATTCTGCACCTTGAGTCTGTGATCTCCTCCGGTGGTATGGATAATCATGTCTTATCAACAATCCTCTGGAATCATGGGATGGTCACTGGATTGGTCAGAATTCTTACAGCTTTCAAAATTGTTTGTTTTTGTAAAAAAAAAAAAAAAATTCTGGTTCTGTTTACTTCACTTTGCATCAGTTTATATATGTCTTTTCATATCTTGTGGAAATCAAGTGTTTTCCCAGTTCTTATAGCACAATAATATTCCATTACATTTATATACTGCAATTTATTCTGACATTTCCCAATTGATGGGTGCTATATTAGTTTCCTTTTTTTTTTTTTGCCATCTCAAAAAGATTTGCTATAGATATTTGTGTAATACAGGACTTTTTCTTCTTTTCTTAGGTATAGACCCAGAAGTAAATGGCTAGGTCTAAGGACATGTATTGTTTAGTAACTTGTAGTTCAAATTTGCTTTCCAGAATGGTTGGGCCAGTTCATAATTCCATCAAGAGTGCATCAATACTTCTGTTTTCTCATAGTCCCTTTAATTTTTTGTGACCTAGAAATAAATGGTCATCTCATAAACAAATTAGATAAATAAGTGAAAGAAAATTACCTCTCAGATTTGTATATTAAAGAAAAAATCATGACTAAACAAGGGATAGAAAGGATCACAGAAGATTAAAGGTTAAAGGGAAACAACTGGGGGAAAATCTTTGCAGCAAATTTCTTTGATAAAGGTCTTATTTCCAAGATGTATAATGTGTCCTAAAGTTACTACAATTTTAAATTTTAGTAGTTTAAAACTGCAGTAAGATTTTTGGGAATACTGTGTATAAAGAACTGATTCTTATTTATAAAAGTAAGAGCCATTCAAAGAATTGGAAAATGAGTGGATGCCCATCAACCAGGGGAATGGCTGAATAAGATGTAAAAGTAATGGAATAGCATTAATTTATAAGAAATGATTAACAGGCTGATTTTTAGAAAAGCCTGGAATGATTTAGATGAACTGTTGCTGAGTGAAGAAAACAGAACCAGGAAAACATTGCACATAACGACAGAAAGATTGTGTGACGATCACCTATGATAGAGTTGGCTCTTCTCAAAAATTCAGTGATCCAAGGCAATTCCAATAAATTTTGGATGAGAAATACCATCTGCATCCAGAGAGAGAACTATGGAGACTGAATACAGATTGAAATATACTATTTTAGCCCTTTTTTCTTTTTTTTTTTCCCCATGTGTTTTTTCCCTTTTCTGATTTTTTTTCTCCCTACATGACTCACATGGAAATATATAAAGAATGACTATATAATCTAAAAAAAAAAAAAAAAAAATTAAAAGACTTAAAGACACAAATAGGCAATTCTTAAGGGAAAAAACCCAGACTATAACAATATGAAAAAAATGCCCCAAATAATTTATAATTAGAGAAATGCTTTTCATTTTGTCACACATTCATTCCTCAGTGAGGAGTCCTGATTTACACATCTGACTCTACCACTGATTCCCTGTTGTGATCTGGGACAACTCACTTGGACAAGCTGACCTCTCTGGGTGAGCTACAAAATCAAATAATTAAACCAGATGATCATTAAGGTCCCAGTCATCTCTCAAACTGTGATCCAAAGTTCTATCGATTTCAATCCAAAATGATCCCAATCAACATTTATCAATCAATACACATTTACTAAGAGCCAAACACTAATCTGGGAGCTAGGGATACAAAGACCAAATGAAAGTATCTGCTTCATATAAGACAATATTAGGGGATAAAAAAATTGGAGATGAACTAGAAAAAAAATTCCTGCCCTCAAGGAACTTACATTAAAGTGAATGGATAGGATACATAAATAGATAAGTACATACAAAGGTGGCACAGTGGCTAGAGCACTGGGCTTGGAGTCAGCAAGATAAATCTGGCCTCAGATACTAACCTGTGACCCTGGGAAAGTCACTTAATCCTGTTTGCCTCAGTTTCCTCATCTGTAAAATGGCATGGAGAAGGAAATGGCAAAATACTCCAGTATCTTTGTCAAGAACATCCTGAAATGGGATGAAAAGGGAGAGGGAGAGGGAAAGGGAGAAGAAGAGAGGGAGAGAAGGAAGGAGGGAGGGAAGGAAAGAAGGAGGGAGGAAGGGAAAGAAGGAAGGAGAGAGAGACAGAGACAGAGAGACAGAGAGAGATTGAAAGCACTGACAAAAGGAAAATCTGGACAGGCTCCCCACAGGTGGTAGAACAAGAATTCTAAGAGGCAAAGATGAGAAGTGAGCACCTTATGGGTATGTAAAAGCATAGAGATAGGAGAGAAAACACTGGTTTGACTGGATTATAGTGTACCTGAAAGGACGGGGATAATGTGAAATAAACCTGGAAAGGGAGGTTAGAATTAGTCAGTGAAGTGTTAAATGCCCAACGAGAGAGTTTGATTGGGTTATTGAAAGTTCTTGGAAGGGGATTGTGGAACACAGGGTAGAGTAGGAAGATGATTTGGGCAGATTAGTGGAGGATTGGAGAGGAGAGAGCCTGGAAGTAGTAGGTAGTAGGAGGCTGATGCAATAGTGCATGCAGGAGGTGATGGGGATCTGATAGAAGAGGATGGATGTGAGATATGTTGGAAAGGTAAGATCAATAAGATTTGGCGACTGCTTGGATCTGGAAAATGAGAGAGAGGGAAGAGTGGAAGACTCCAAGGTGATGAACTTGGGTTCATAAAAAGGAATCTGAATCATTCTGTTTGGGACAGATTGAATTTGAGAAGTCTATGGGATGTCCAATGGAAGATGTTCAACACCAAGTTGGTGATGAGAAACTCAAGCTCAAGAGGGAAGCTAGAGCTGCATAAATATATTAGGGAGTTACATGTAATAGAGATGATAATGAAATCAACAGAAATCGATGAGATCATCAAGGGAGAGTGTAGTGAGGGAGAAGATAAGACATCACGGGACAGAATCTTGAGCATGGTTAGGAGCCAGCAAATGTATGATGATCCAGTAAAGGAGAATGAGATGGAACAATCACGTAGGTAGGAAGAGAACTAGAAAAATACATTGTCATGCTATGGCCAAGTTGGATTTATACCCGAAAGGCAGGGTTGGTTCAATATTAGGAAAATTATCAATGTAATAGACTATATTGATAAGAAAACTAACAAAAGTCATATGATTAATAGATGTAGAAAAAGCTATTGATAAGATACAAAACTCATTCCTATTAAAAGCGCTAAAACAAACAAATAAACAAGAACAGGAATAAATGGACCTTAATCTAAAAGCAAAGTTAGCATTATATGTAATCAAAATAAACTAGGGACTTTTTAAATAAGAATAAAGGATAAAATGAAAATATTCACTATAACAAATACTATTTGTTTTGGTGCTAGAAATGTTAACTCTAGAAATAACATTAAAAAAAGAAATAGAGGGAAAAAAATAGGCAAAGAGAAAACTAAATTTTCACTTTTTTGCAGATTAAATGATGCTTTAGTTAGAGAAACCTAGAGTGCCAACTAAAAAATTAATTGGAATAATTAACAATTTCAGGAAAGTTGAGGTTATAAAATAAACCTATGTTTATCATCCTCACTTTTTTGTATTATCTATAAAGCTCATCAAGTGGAGATAGAGAAATTCCATTTAAAATAACCACAAAATATATGAGATACCTAGGTGTCTATCTATTAAGACACATATAAAAACCAAATGAATTACAAAATACTCTTTACACAAATGTAAAAGTTTGAATAATTAGAGAAATATTAATTGTTCATAAGTAGGCCAAGGCAATGTAATAAAATGGCAATACTACCTAAATTAATTTGCTTATTTAGTACAATACCAATTAAACTTTACTTTATGGGCCTAGAAAAAATAATGACATTTATCTTGATTAATGATTCTCAAGGGGAATGATGAAAACAAAACAAAACAAAACAAAAAGATTAATACCATATCCCAAACTAAATTACAAAGCAGTAATCATCAAAGTGATTTGATACTGGTTAAGAAATAAGAGAGGTCTTTGAGGGGAACAGATTAGATTTACAATTTAGAGAAGTAAATTATCATAATGTTCTAGTGATTGATAAATACAAAGACCCTCCTTACTGGGGTAAGACCTCACTATTTGACAAAATCCAGAGGAAAGTGGAAATACACAAGGCAGAAACTAGACAAATTATCTGTTTCTTGTATGAAGAAAACCTCCAATGGATATGTGATTTTGACATAAAGGATACATCCTAAATAAATTAGAGGAGCAAGGAAGAAATTACCTATTAATTCAAAGAATAGGAGAAAAAAATTCATGACCAAACAAGAGATTAAAAAGATTGAGAAAGATAAAATGGACAATTTTGATTACAATAAAATTATGAGGTTTAAATTGATTAAATTAATTTAATTAGTTAAAACAATGCAGTTGAAATGAGGAGGAAGAAAACATATTTTTAAACACTGTGTTTTAGGCACTACTTTAAAGATATCACAACAATCCTGTGAGGGAGGGGTTGTTATTATACCTATTTTAAACTTGAGGAAAATGAAATTAAGTAACTTGCCTAAAATCACACAGCAAGTAAGTGTCTGAGGCTGGATTTGAATTCCAGGTTTCCTGATTCTAGGCCCAATATTCTTTCCACTGTACTAACCAGCAGTTTGTGGGCAGCTTAGAAGGGAAGGAGGTAACCAGGAAAAAAATCTTTGGAACAAGTTTCTCAAAAAGTTAGAAACTAATTCCAATCTATAAGAATAAGAATCATTTTCTAATTGATACGTGAATGATTAGGCACATGAAGAGGCAGCTTTCAAAGGAAGCTATCTTTAGCTATATGAAAAAAAATCTGCAAATTAGACTTATTATTACAGAAATATTACATTTTAGAGAAGTATTAGAGAATTGGAAATGAAAATAATTATCAAATTAGAAAAGTTGACCAAAAAAGGGAAAATAACAAATTATTGGGGGGAATAGGGGAAATCAGGCACATTGATACCATATTAATTAATGAATATCCAGAAAGAAATGGTGGTCAGCAATATCAGATGCTGACATGAATTCAAGATGAGTGGAAGTTGAGAAAAAGACCATTGGATCTAGCAATTAATTGGAAGCTTGGTTACCTCGGAGAAAACAGTTATGTTTCAGCTCTATAGTTCTATGATCTATGTTCTACCATTTGCTTTTACATCTGTTATACACAGACTCTTTGAGGGATTCCAGAGCACTGAAACTCAGATCTAGAAAAGATTCCAGAATATAGGACATAAAATCTTCCAGCTGAAAACATTGAGAGTGATTATCTGGGCCGAGTCCCCTCATGTCACAGATGGGAAAGGTAAGGTCTGGAGAGTGGAAATGGCCCCAGGGCTGATAAATAGCCCTCTAGAACCAAGGGCTCTTGGCTACCACAGAACCACAGAATTTTAAAGTTGGAAGGGACGTCAGTAACCATCCAGTCCAATTCATGCCTGAAAAACACCACCAAGATGTGTTCAACAAGGAGTTATTTGGACTCTCTTGGAAGGCCTCCAGTTAGGGTCTCCCACCACCTCCCAAGGCAGACCATTTCAGTTTGAGCTTTCCCTGAAATCAAGCCTGAATCTGTCTCCCCATTGCCTGTGTCAAACACAATGAGTCTAATCCGACTTCCCCTGGACAATCTTTCAGATACTTGAAGTCAGTTATTATTTTCCTCTTGGTCTTCTCTTCACCAGGTTAAACATTCCCAGTTCCTTCAATAACTACAGCCCTGGATTTTCCACCATGGAATTAATAAGCTATTCCTATGGACAGCTAACCTATTTTCTCTCTGACCCCAGGATCCAGGTTTTTAATGCAATTAGATTGCAGTCTCCAATATTACTTAATAGGGTGAAGCCTACTAAAGAGTCTTTCATAGTTAAAGGCTGACTATGGTCTTGGCAAAGGGCCTGGGGAGAAGTTGGGGGTCCATTAAATAGCCACCCTCGCCTCTCTTCCCCTCCCTACTTTTTCTTTTTAAAAGTGCAGGAAATAAACAGATTGTAAAGCATATCCTTGGGTGTTCCAGGCAGGTAGAGCTGGGAGCCGAGCGGAGAGGAGGGGAAATCTTGCCTTGCTGGAGTGGTGGGCCACCTCTGGGAACATCTGTAACAGATTAGCTGGCCCCACTAATCACCAGCCCCCATTCAATCAGCTGGACTCCAGGGAAAGGGAGGGGTCCTGGACCCTAAGGGGAAGAGGGGGACGATCCTGTGACCTTAGGGACACATCATTGCTTTGTTTGGTCTTGCCGGGCAAGCCTTCCAGCAGCTCCCTAAATTCTATGGGGCTGGAGGAGGAAGACTGGCCTGCAGGGCTAAGCAAAACATCCCTCCTCCAGGCCCCGGGGCAGCCAGGACCAATGGAAGGGGCATCCTTCCTCTCTCCCCAAGTCCTAATGTACCCATCCCCAGCTTTCTCTGGCCCCATTGAAGCATTTAATTCAAATAACTAGTCAGACCTAGAGGTTGCTGCTGGTCCTTGGAGAGGGGACAGAGGGAACCTCAGGAGAAGGACCAGGACAAACCGACTCGTGGACTGCCCGAGGTGGAGGGGACTTTAGAACACAGAACATCAACGTTCCAAGAATCTTGGAACAAGGAAGCTTAGGGCCCGATGCGTCTTAGAAGCCATCTGGCTTGACGGCTCCTATCCAACTGGTAACTCCACTTTTTTTAAAGCCCCAGGTGTTTGGCTGCAAGAGCATTACAACTGTTAGAGGCTGGATCCTTATCCATCAGATGCACAGAAGTGGAATGGGGAGGTTCGGATCTGGATGAATTCTGTTCTTTCTCAAAGGAGGAAGTCTGCCTCCTAGAGAATGGCCTGATGAACCGAGGGACCGGACATGAAGGAAGTAGGAAGAGGTTAGGGAGGAAGAGACAGAATTTAATAAGTATACTAGGTACCGTGTCCAGCACTTCACAAATATTATCGCATTTCATCCTCATGATAACCTTTGGGGTAGGAGCGATTATTAGCCCCATTTTACAGTTGAAGAAACTGAGGCAAACAGAGAGTAAGTGACAGAGGTGATTAGGGTCTGAAGCCAGATTTGAAGTCAGATCTTCCTATTTCCAGTCCCACGGTGTCCCCTCACTGCCTGGGAGTGCCAGGGGCTTGGCAGAGTGGGTTGAGAAATGGATATAATGGCACTAGGATTTCCCTCCAAGCAGGAGTCTCTCAAGCCCCATCCATTCTCCCCCAACTCTGGAGAATGTGAACTTTACCAGGAGAGGACTGAGGGACAGGGTTGGCAGAAGGGAATTTCCCACTCCCTGCTCGTCTCTGTCTGCAGCCCCAGAAGTCCCCTTGATCCCACGACTGTGAAGCTTTGACTTACTTTGCCTTGATTTCCAGCCTTTGGAGATCACTAATTAGCACTAATTTGGTCTTTGATTCAGGACTTGACCCTTTCATTCTCCGGCCACCAGCCCTCTTGTTTGTTGTCTGATTGGTGACCGCCTGAATCTCAGAGACTTCCCTACGGGCAGCCACGCCACCCTGCTCAGTCTCTGCCTTCCCCCTCCTCATCCTCCATTCTGGAACCATGATCAAGTTAACTGCCAGAAAGGAGGAGCCAGTAATTTATTTCATTTATTAAGCTCCTACTATGTGCCAGACACTATGTGTAAGCCTGGGTTTGCAAAGAAAGGCAAAAGACACTTTTAAGGAACTCAGTCTGGCCCAGACAAATGCTTGCAAACAAATATAGAAAAGATAATAGGAGATAATCAGCAGAGAAAAGATAATAGAATTCTAAAAGGTTTCCTGGTGCTTTAGCAGGGACTTGGAGTGGAGGAGGCAGAACAATCCAGACCTGGCCAACAGCCGGAGAAAATTGGGATGGGATGTCTTGTTTGAGGAGCACTAAGGAAGGCAGTGTCATGGGATCAAAGACCCGTATTCTGAGGGCAGAAGGTACAAAAAGACAAGAAAGGTGGGGAGGGGGAGCACTGGGTCTAACAGGGGATTCTGTATTTGATCCTGGGATAGGGTTAGGGAGCCACTGAGCACAGAGGTGGGAAATCACCGAGTTTATGATAGATTAGGATGGGAATAGAGTTGTGACAGGCAGAGCTATGGCAATATCTACATGGGATGAGGGCATGGCCTTTATCTGGGTGTCAGAGGAAAGAAGGGGGCTTATGAGAGATTTTGAAGAGGTAAAACCTAGAGCAAGTTGGGGATGGGTGGGGTGAGAGTTAGGAGTCCAGGAGGACACTTAGGTTGTGAGCATGTTAGTGCCCTTGAGCATTTGAAGGAGGAAAGGTTTCCAGGAAAAGAAAATTAGGATTTGGAACTTCTGAGCTGGAGATTTCTATGGGACATCTAGTTTGAGGTAGCTGGAGATCAGCAAAGAAGCAATTTGAGAGTCCTCAGCATTGAGATGATAATCAAATCCATGGGAATTGGTGAGAACACCAAGTGACCTTCTTTTTTTGAAGATCAGTGACCACGAAGGGTGATGTCTTGACTTGTGGGTGAATTAGCTATAAGGGAGGAAGACTTGTGAAAGTCAGCAATCTGACTCTCTTTTCCTGGGGCATCAAAGGCAAAGTCAAGTGTAAATGGTCCACAAGGCAGTAGATGATCTTGGTGTCTTTGCTGTCTGACTAAGCTCCAAGAGCTCCTCTGCACCTGCTTCAGACCACCCTCGTGGCCTTTGGAACAAATTATTCTCATCTGCTTATTCCACCAGCAGAAGTCTTCCCAGGCTGGGGGTAGCCATCTCCCCACCTGGGAGTTACCTTCCACCTGGCCCAGCCCATCTGCCAACACGGTTTTTACCAGGATGTAGCCCCTGCACCTGCTACAAATCCTTGCAGCTTACACAGGTATAAGCTGAGTGAAAGATGGACACCAAAGGTGGATGAACAGTCCTAAAAAGGGCTCACGCCAGAGGTGCTAGTCCTCCCTGAACACCCCTTGCATCCCACCAAGTAAAATAGCATAGAAAGGGAAGAGAAGAAAATCCAGAAGAAAAAGCCCAGATTTACTGACTCCAAATTT
The DNA here is from genome assembly GCA_023553655.1 of Myrmecobius fasciatus. Lineage (NCBI taxonomy): Eukaryota > Metazoa > Chordata > Mammalia > Dasyuromorphia > Myrmecobiidae > Myrmecobius > Myrmecobius fasciatus. The sequence continues at coordinate 160,894 of JAJPUD010003758.1, forward strand.
ACTTGAAGGTCCAGCAAAGGAGAATGAGGAGTAGTCAGAGGGATAGAAGAAGGACCAGGAGAAAGTAGCATCCTGAAAACCTAGAGAAAATTGTTCTTTGTCTTTTATTCTGGAAGAGGACATGACATCAGAAAGGGGATGCCATGACATGCAAGTGAACTGGACTTAAGTGAGGGAGGGCTGGGCAAGGTCCCCTGCCTCAGTTTCCCCTTCAGAGCCATCTGGATCCAGTGACCAGATATAGACCAGGAAGACTGGAGATGGCTCTGGATGCAATGAGAGACCTTGACTTTTTTAACTTAAAATCTTTATCAGGTCTTATTCAGTTTGACTGAAACTGCACCATTCAGTGATTAAAGTCCAATAGCAATTGAAAGAAAAGAGGGTGAATAGATGGTGTTAAAAGTTACAGAGAAGTCAAGAAGGTTGAGGATGTATCACACTACTTCCCTATTATTCTACTTATCATCCCTTTAACTTTCTGAACTAAAATATCCTCCCCAGACCATCCCTCTCCTATAAAATAATCTTCTGCTTGATTCTTCCAAGGCAATCTGGTATTTATACTCTCAACCTTGAGTACCATGCTTAATATCTAGTAAGTGCCCTCATTCATGCAACTAATTTTCTTTGGCTCAGGACACCCTCCCTTGCCTTTTATATCCAATCAGTTCTCCTATCTTGTCATTTCTTCCTCCCTAATACCTCTGGAATCTACCCACCCCTTCCATTGCCATCCCATTAGCTCAAATCTCATTGCTACCTGCCTGATAGATTGCTATAGAGAAGGGAAGGGAACAGGTGTTTTATTAAGCTATGGGCCAGATATTGTACTTTACAAATGTCATCTCATTTGATCCTCAAAGCAACCCTAGAAGGTAGTTTTTATTCAGTTGAGTCACCTCTGACTCTTTGTGATCCCACTTAGGATTTTCTTGACAAGGAACCAGAGGGGTTTGCCATTTCCTTCTTCAACACATTAGACAAATGAGAAAACTGAGGCAAACAGTTAAGTAATGGTCACACAGATAATGACTGAGTAGGATTTGAACTCCAAGTCTAATACTCTATTCACCTGCCACTCAGATGCTCTCAAAATCCCTTTATGGTCAATTCTCTGTTCCACAATCTCAAATTTATACATTATCTTGAGAATTCAGTAGATTGGGAGGTGAGAGAGAACTTCGAGTTCCTGGGGTTTTACCAGAAATTGAGACTAAAGATTGAATTGTGTAGGATTATGGTTAGCTAATAGAAGGATTTAAATTTAGGATTCTTGATTCCAAATCCTATTCGTATATAAACAAGCTCCCTAAAAGCAGACATTTTTTTTTGGTCTCTGTATTTTGTACAGTGCTTGGCACATTATAGGAGCTTGTTGATTAATTAATTGAAAATTCAGTGGATAATGTATTATTTTATTTTCATCATAGAAATATCCTTAGGACAAGCTGTTATGATGTTATGCAAAAGTGGATAAAGAAAAAAAGTTTTGGATGCAAGTGCTCACTGCAGACCATCTTTTGGACAGCTCCAATAGCAGATAGAATTAAGGGGATGGAATGTATTTTTATCTTTTCCCCATATGATGTTAATTTCTTCTTTTAGAACATCTTCTACTAAGATAAGTTCCAAATGCATACATAAGCTAAATATAAGGTCATATTAGAAACAAATTAGAGAAACAAAGAAGAAATTACCCTTCAGGGCTATGCATAGTGAATGAATATATGATCAAACAAGGAACAGACAGGATCACAGAAAATAAAATGGACAATTTCTATTATATAAAATTAAAGCGTTTTTGCACAAAAAAATGCAATACAACCAAATCAGAAGAGAAAGTTATCCGTAGTACATTTTTCTGATACAGATCCCATTTCTTGGACAGAGAAGGAACCAGATTCAAATTTATAGGAATAAGAGGCATTCCCTAATTTCTCAAGGGAAGAAACCCAGATTATCAATAGCCATGTGAAAATTGCTTCAGATCAAAGAAGTGTGAAATAAAGTCATGCTAAAGTTCAATTCCATATCCATCTTCTTGGCAAAGATAAAAAAACAAAAAACAAAAAACAAAAACAACACATCCCCTTTTACCCTGTACCATTGGTGGACCTATACCTTAAAGAGTTAAAAGAAAGAAGAAAAAAGTCCCATATGTACAAAAATACCCATCAACTGAAGAATGGCTGATCAAATTCTATATGAAGGAAAAGGAATAAGCATTTATTAAGTGCCTACTATGTGCCAGGGACTGTGCTAAGCCCTTTATAAATATCATCCCATCTGATTCATTGAACAAATCTGAGAGGTTGGTGCTATTAGTGTCCTGATTTACAGATTTGGAAACTGAGGCTGAGAGAGCCTGAGCTGAAGCTGTGATTTGCCTAGTGGTTGCCCAGTAAGTGTCTAGGGCCAGTTTTGAATTAGGTCTTCCTGACTCCAGGTTCTGCTGGGACCTATTCACTTTACCACTATTATGCTATTAGAAATGAGGAAATAAGATGATTTCAAAGAAAAGTAGAAAGACTGGCATGAACTAATACAGAGTGAAGTGAGCAGGATCAGAAGAACAATTTTTACTATAACAATATTATTTAAAAAAACAATTCTGAAAGACTTTTAAGAACTAAATGATTAATTAAATAATCAACCATTATAATGGAGAGGTGATGGAAATAGCATTTAGAGTAGGAAACACATTAGACCAATTAAGAATTTATTTTGCCTGATTGTGTTTATAGGGTTTGATAATAATTAGAGCAATTAATTAATTTTTAAAATCTATCTTTTTTCTCCTTAGTGCAGAGAGGAAAGTAAGAGAGAGAGAGAGAGAGAGAGAAAGAGAGAGAGAGAGAGAGAGAGAGAGAGAGAGAGAAAGGATTGATAACGATTAGTTTTAATGTGTTGTTATTTTTCCACTTTTCTTTTAAATATTTGTTACAAATTATAACTTGTTGGATAGGGAAGGAAGGAGTGGTATCTTACTTTTATTTATTTATTTATTTTTAAAATTTTATTTTAAAAATGTCTTATACTCTCTCTTTTTTTAATTAAAGCTTTTTATTTGCAAAACATATGTATGGGTAATTCTTCAACATTGACCCTTACAAAGCTTTCCGTTACAAATTCCCCCCCCCAGCCCCCACCCCTCCCCTAGATGGTAGGAAGTCCACTACATGTTAATTATGTTAAAATACTTGACAAATTGAATATATGTATACATATTTCCACACTTATCTTGCTGTGCAAGAAAAATTGTATCTACAAGAAAAAAAAATCTGAGAAAGGAAACACAATGCAAGCAAACATCAATAGAGAGCATGAAAATATTGTATTGTGGTCTACATTTCATATCCCTTTCTCTGGGTGTATATGGCTTTCTTCACTGTTCAATTGGAACTGATTAGAAACATTTCATTGTTGAAGAGAACCATGTCCATTAGAATTGATCATCATATAGTCTTGTTGTTGCTGTGTATAATGATCTCCTGGTTCTGCTCATTTCTGCTCAGCATCACTTCATGGAGTGGTATTTTACAAATGAATATTAAGCAAAATCAAGAGATCAATAAAGGTATATTATGAAGCATCCTATTTTGTTTTAAAAAGTTATGTCTTTTTTTTAAAGGAAAAATATTTATTTCAACTCCTTTCATAATCATGTTTAGGGAACACAGTCTTACATAAAACCTCAGAATTAAAATAATTTATGATCAGTCATACATAGTTTCAAAACAAAGCAAAGCTGATCATCTTGATGGAGTTATCAGCTTGGAGATTCTAGCTTCCTGAATTTATATGTACAACTCTTAACTAGAAGTGCCTTTTTCTAAAATGGAAATTTACAAATACCAGTTGGTTTAAAAAAAAAAGAAAAGAAAAATAATTGCTTTATTCAATACTTTAACTATATCTAAAAAATTTCTTTTAAAATGAAAAAAAAAAACCTACCCTAAGAAGCAAGGGTTGACTTTATATGAATGGCATGTCATTGTGGAAAACCAGTTGTGAAAAGCTTATTACTTTAACGGTGCCAAGAAAATTTCTTGTAAAGTTGGAATAAAGTTTTAGTATTTTTCATCAGATCTTTCTTTATATCATTCCAATACATGTTGAGTTTAAGACAAGACATCTAGTTTATGGTATCAAACACAGATACAATAACTTCTCTAGGTTTTGTCTTGAGGGTCAAGCTCAGCCTTTGAAACATTAAAAGAAGAAATTTCAATTGCTGTTGATTTCTTCGCCAAAGATGCTCTAAAACCAGCAGATACCCTGAACTTGATTTTCTCTAGCCCAGAAGAAACTCCACAGGACACAGATAAGACTCATGAATAAAGGAAGAAATCTACTGAACTTTGGAACTTTTGAAGCTTTGGATCAAACTAGGATTAAGAAACCTAAACCTTTCATTGTCATTGGAACCTGAATGCCATCTTTCCATAATATATTGTCCTTGATAAGCAAGAAAACCACTGGTCTTCCTTGTTCATTTGTCATAGCTCCTACACTGAGAGGTTTCACAAAGGCATCATAAATTATTCTTCTGGTGATGAGAGAATAAGATACCATCCCTGAGATTTACATCATCATTGCCAAAGGCAATGAGCTTCTTTAGCTTCTGATTGGAAAACTGGGGAATTGTAAACAAAACAGGTATACTGTAGTGGCTCAGAACATCTAGATAGCACCCTCTTGACCTTCACCCAGAAGTGGTGATAACTTGTTTTTATATCACCTACATTTCCGAAGGAATTGCTATATTTTCTTCCCTTCTTCCCAGAGAGCCTTATTACAAAGAATATAAAGAGTAGGGAAAAGTTCAGCAAAATGAACCAACATTTTGAAAAACTTTGACATTCTTTGAAATGTAGTCTCCTCCTTTATATAAAGGAGGGTAAGAAGGTGATTTCCACGTCTCTTTTTTTTGAGATGGGTACTGATCATTATAATTTTATATTATTCACTTTCGATTGTTTTGTCCATATTCCTTCTATTTGAGGGTTATATTCTAGCTTTATTTGTATCAGTTCATAGAAGTCTTTCCATGATTTTCTGTATTCATCATATTCATCATTTTTCACAGCACTGTAATATTTCATTACAATCATTAAATTCCATTCCCCATTAGATTGTAAGCTTCTTGAAGGCAGAGACTGCACAGTATCTAGCACATGGTAAGTGCTTAAAAAATGTTTATTGATTGATTCATGCAACATGATTTTTTGACCATTTTTCAATCAATGGTCATCCTACTTATTTTCCAGTCCTTTACTAGCATAAAATTGCTACAAATATTAAGTATGTATGTAGGCTTTCTTTTTGTGGGAGCCATGATTTAGAAAGGATATTGATAAGCTGGAGTATATTCAGAAGAAGCCAGTATGGATTTTAAAGAGCCTTAAGATTCTGTTCTATGAAGACCTTTACAAAGTAATGATGTTCAGCGTGGATTTAAAATAATTAAATTGAACTACAAGATAACATTAGATAGTGTCTTGTCAAAGAGCTGACCTTGTCCAAGGCTTTTTACACTTTATTTATGAATCACAAAGACTTCTTCCTTCGAGGGTATGTCTGTTGTTCAGTGGTGTTCAATTCTTTGTGACCCCTTGGACCATACTGTCCATGAGGTTATTTCTCCAGTGGATTAAGGCAAACTGATGTTAAATGACTTGCTTAGAATCACGTGGCTAGAAAAAAAACAACCAAACATCATGCTAAAAAGTATTAGAGCAAGCACACAGATTTGGTTCACTCCACCAATGACTGGTAAAGCCCAAGAACATTGTCCATTGTCCAGAACTTGGGCAAACATGCCATCACAAAATTGGTACTATGCTAAAAAACTTCTCTGGGCTACCACATTTTGACATAATTTTCTATAAGCTCGCAAGACTGACAGTATCAAAGGCCTTGGTCAGATCACAAATACTCCATAGCTAGTAAGTGTTGAAGGCAGAATTTGAATTCAAATCTTCCTGACTCCAGGTCCAGAGCTCTATCCACTAAGTTATCTAGCTGACCTAGGGTATACTCAGGTACCCACTTATTTGTTATTCTGTAATTCTAGCACAAAGACTTTAACTTATCTAACCCTTATCACTCCCAAGCTCTGCATACAGTAGATGCAGAATAAATGAAGAATCAAATAAAACAATGATTAAGCACCTACTATGTTCAAGGGTCAGCCTTGGTTAGCCTGGGGAAAAAGATTAAAAAAACGTTCACTTATAGGTAAGGAGCTTACTATATAACTGTTGGGTGTGGTAAAAGAAATAAGGAAGGAAATAAGTAGTATTAAGCTCCTACATTGTACCAAGCATTCTACTAAGTACAATACAAATATTGTGCCATTTCTTTATTACAACAACCCTGGCAGGTAGGTATTATTATTGTTCCCATTCAACAGTAGAGGAAACAGGCAAACATAGGTTAAGTGAATTGCCTACAGTCACATAGCTAATAAATTTGAGGAAAGATTTGAACTCATGTTTTCCTCATTCCAGGCCTAGTGTACCACCTAGGTGCCTCTGATAAGGCGTTCCTATGATTAAGATACAAGGAAGAACACAATGAGTGCAAAGAAGGAACCCAGGACAATTGCTATGAGAAATTTGGAGATGTCCCGAATTAATCTCCCCATTCTCTTGCTAAGGAAAGTAAGAGAAGGAAAGGAGACCCAGTCCTGCCTATGGGCACAGTGGATAGAGTGCCAGGTCTGGAATCAGGAAGACTCATCTTCCTGAGTTCAAATCTGGTTTGAGACACTAATTAGGTATCTGAAACTGGGCAAGTCACTTAACCTCCTTTGCCTCGGTTTCCCCATCTGTAAAATGATCTGGAGCAGGAAATGACAATTGGAGCAATATTGCTCTAATATCCTTGCCAAGAAAACCCCAAGGGGGTCATGAAGAGTCAGATTCAGACATAACTGAAGGACCTCAAAGGAGATGAGAGTAACCCAAAAAAGGAAAAAGAACAATAGTCACAAGATGCTGGAGGATTAAGTCAGGTGGGTAACCCAAATAATTGACAGAGGAGATTTGATTCTAGAAGGGACTTTGGAGAACTTCTGGCTCAACACTTTCATTTGACAGTTGAGGAAACTGAGTTTCAGAGTCAGGTGCTTGCCTAAGGTCAGAGAGCTGACTGCAAGCAGAGCCTGGAGTGAACTCAGGTCTCTAAGTCCCACCTGCTTTCCTTTATATTACATTGTCTCTCCAGAAAGGCTTTGGAGGATGGCTGAAGGCTTCGGTGATCAAGGAAGAAGACCTGAGCTAGACTCTGTGGGATGGCTAGGAGCTAAGGAAAGAGAGGGGGGCACTCTAAATAAAGGCTTAGCTGGAAAGACTTCCATGAACTGATGCTGAGGGAAGTGAGCAGAACCAAGAGAAAATTGTACACAGGAACAAGAAGATTATGTGATGATCAACCATGATGGCTCTTTCCAACAATGGGGCCATTCAAGGCAATTCCAAAAGACTTGTGATGGAGAGAGAGAATTATGGAAACTGAAAGTGGATCCAAACATAGTATTTTCACCTTTTTGTTGTTGTTTGCTTCCCCCTTCTATGTGTTTTTTTTTTCTCTTTTGAGCTGATTTTTTTTGTGTGTGCAACATGACAAATACGGAAATATGTTTAGAAGAATTGCACATTTTTAACCTAATAAAAACAAAACATATAAATAAACGAACAAACAAACAAAGGGCTAGCTAGGGCTGGGGAAGAGTACTAGATATATGGGTTACATTGGATAGAAACTGGCCAGGTCACATTGCAGTAGGGCAAGAGGGAAAAGAGGCTGGAGCAATCCACAGGGTCAGACCTGGAATCCTTGGGAATGTCCTAATGGTACTTATAAAGTAGCTAAGCTTCAGGTCTCAACCACCTACTGCATTAGGATTCTTGTTTATCACAGAATCTGAATTGGGAGACCTACTTCTGGAGTTCCCAGTTCTACCACCATGACCTTGAGGAAGTAGGCCATCCTCTCTCTGGTTAATACAATCAGGTATCATTTACCCCATTCAGGCCGCTTGACTCCTAAATCAATCCAATTCAATGAATCAAATATTAAAAGTTTGTTATGCACTTACTGGGCCTAGCCCTCACATTGCAGACAACACACTACAGAGGCTGAGGATAGGCAATATTAAGTAAATGCTTCAGAGAGGAAGGAAGGATTAGGTGATGTCCAAGGAGGAAAAACTCATTTCTTTTTTTTTAAAATAGTATTTTATTTTTCTAAATACATGTAAAGATAGTTTTCAACATTCATTCTGCAAAACTTTGTGTTCCAATTTAAAAAAGCTCATTTCTAAAGCTAGTGAAGACCTCAAAGATGACTTTCCTATTAAGTTCTATAATTTTCAAGTATAGGTAAGATTTCCCAGAATGAGGTTATGGGGAGAAGACTGGCAATTAAAGAGATTGTGTGCAAAGGTCCATATATAGGAAAGTATGGATTATTCTGGTAGCTGTATGTAGCCCAATTTGACAGGTATGTAATATTTGCCCAGCACCTGCACACACTAAGTGTTTAATAAATCTCTGTGGAGGAGTTTATTTTTTAAAAATCACATTTATGCTTGGTTGTTTTTTCTTTTTAATATCACTCTTACTTCCTAAAAGATAGTTCTTTTTTCCCTCCATAAGTACTTTTCCTTATTTTTTAAAATTAGATTTTACTTTTTTATGAATAAAAATAGATTTTTTTCCTTCCTTCTCTCTGCTTTCTCCCTCTATTGGGGAAAAAAAAAAGAAAAAAATTCTTTGAATAGAATTCTTCCTTGGAACAAGTAAGTGCAGTCAAGAATAATAAATCTATACATTGGCCATGTCTGAAAATATAAGTTTAATTCCATACTTATTATTCAGTCATTTTTCAGTCATGTCTGATTCTTCATGGCCCCATCTGAAGTTTTCTTGGCAGAGATACTGGAGTGGTTTGCCATTTCCTTCTCCAGTTCCATCTTACTATTCATCAACTCTTTGCTGGTAGGAGGCACACTTCACTATTAAATGATCTCTGTATTGATCAGCATTCTGACATCCTTCAGGGTTGTTTTCCTTTGCCTTATTGTGGACATTGTATACTTTACTTTCCTGCTTCTCTGAAGTCATTCAGAAAGTCAGTTTCTCTGTGATGGTAGATAGAGAACTAGACCTGGAGTCAGTCTTTAAATCTAGCCTCTCTCCCATACTACCTATGGAACAAATGGTTTGGTGGCAAGTCACTTAATTACTGTCTACCTCGGTTTATTCATCTGTAAAATGGGAATATTAAGAGATCTTATTTCATAGGGTGGTTGTTAGGATCAAATGTGATATTTGTCAAGTACTTTTTAAACCTTAAAGGACTATGTAAATTCTAGCTATTATATTTATTATTTCTCACAGCAGAATAATATTAGATTGAATTCATATGCTACAATTTGTTTAGCTGCTCCCAATCCATTCCTGCTGATTCCATGACTTTGCTACTACAAAAACAGCTTCTGTAAACATTTTTGTCCTTAAGAATCCTTCCATTGTTCCCCTCCATGGCATATGGGTCTAGCAGTGGTATTGCTACATGAAAAACTATTTAATTTTTATTTAATTTTTGTTGATTTTTTGTTGCAGTCCTCATGGCGGACACATATCACGCAGACATAACCATGGAGACATGGCGGTCCAAAGGTATCTGCCAGGGGCTAGTCAGACATTACAGAAGTCTCCAAGTTCCTCTGCATTTGATCTTGAATGATTCCACAGAGGGCTTTAGTCATGAGGGATGATGGGGGAGTAAGGCCGGCACCTCCTCCAGGACTCCTTTCTGGGCCATCGGAACATGTACCAGAGAGATGTCCTGTGTGTGAATTGTTCTTCTAACGGCCATAAGCTAGGGACCAGATGGGGAGAAGAGGAGAGTTGTTAACCAGATGTGATGGGGAGATGGACAAGCTGGGTCAGCTGGAGGAATAGGAAGCAGAGCCGGCCAACACAACAGAGTGGCGAGTGACATGGACTAAGTCCTGGCTGTAGTGCCATCTGCTAAACCCCTTCATCCTTGAAGAGATGAACCAGCTTTCCTTGACCCGTCTGACTATTCATTTCCTATTTCCTCCCAATCTGACAGAAGGAAGAGTCGGAGAGAGAAAGCAATTTGTTACCTGGCTACCATTCAAGGCCCGAGGCATTTGGGATATTGTATTACTTTGCTCACTTTTGGTTTTATGCTATATGAAACTATCATGAAAAATTAGGTGTTCATCTATCATGAACTTGCCGATGAATGTGTGGAATGGGATTGAGATTTAAACTTAAATTTAAAATTTAAACCTAAAAAAAAAACAAAAACCCAACCTAAAAGGGATGAAAGAAGCACATTCTGAATGGAAGAGGAGCCTAAAAGACTATGCTTGCCATGAATATAAATCTTCCAGAATGCATATGCATATTTAGATATTCAGATAATATTCCTACACTGTTCCTATTGGATCAAGAGAGAGATGGGGAGTTGGATGCTATTTTGCCTGAGGGCATCTTGACCCTGAAGCTGAAGCTTTCTGCAGCTGGTAGTGTTGCCAGATGTTGAGGTCCCTCAACAGCCACACCCACATCCCCCCATGATGTTCCTATTTCTTATGAGCTTTGCCTTGCACTGTGAAGTATTGGGTTCTTATAATTCAGAGTTGATTTCTAGAATAACTGGACCTGGATTCAGATGCACCCACAGTCCAAGTGTATGTATGGCTATCTTTCCACAGATCTTCCAACACACCATTTTTTTTCTTTTCTCATTTTTGACCATATGATGATCTTTTATTAGTAGTAGTTGGTTGTTGAGAACTTTTATATCATTTCTGAAAATTCTTGCTCTTCATATTCTTTAACTATTTATCCAGTGGGATATGGTTCTTCTCTGTTTGTATGTATACATAAATAAATATACTATAGTTTCATATGTACTATAAATTATATATGCTATATATTATACATAAATATGTGATATACATATATCATATAAAATATGAATCACATATGTTATATGCATATATATATGCATGAATTAGTTCCCTGTATATCTTTGGCATTAAACTTTTATTTTTGGCAGAAATTTTTTTCCCTAATTGGTTACTACTTTTCTTTTTCTAGCTGCATTGATTTTGTTCATGCAAATAATGTTGTTGAATACATCCTGGTATGGAAGGAAGAAAAAGCAATGTGTTAGGGCTAAGGCCTAAACAAATCTTATTACCTGGAAAAAGATGTAATAATTATATTCAGATGTAATCCCATTGTAGTAGTCTTGAATCATAATATGTCTGGAATATCAGAGCTGGAAGGACATTAGAGAATATGACAGAATGTAGGAATTGGAAGAGAAAGGTAGGGACCTTAGGCCATAGAATATTAGAGCTGGAAGGAATCTGAGAATATGACATGTCTGAGCTAGAAAAGCCCTCAGGAAATAATACACAGAATAACAGTGGAAATGGTCTTAGAACTAAGAAGAGAATGCCAGAGGAAGAAGTAGGAGAACAGAGAATATCAGAACAGGAAGGTTCCTTAGACATAAAGACATAAAGCTGTCCATGGACAGCTAGGTGGCTCAGTAGATAGTGTGTCTGACTTGGAGTTAGGAAGATAGAAGCTCACATTTGACCTTAGACACTTACTATGTGGATGTGGACAAAACATTTAACTTCTGTCTGTCTCACTTTCTTCAACTGTAAAAGGGGATCATAATTGCATCCTCCTAGGGTTGTTGTGTGGATCAAATGATATAATATTTTATATTATATCATATATAATGATATAAAAGCAAAGTACAGTGTTGAGTATACAGTAGGTACTTAATAATTTTTTTCTTTCCTTCCCTTAAAGACCATTTAGCTCATTTTCTCATTTTCCAAAGGGGAAACTGAGCCCCAGAGAAGTTGAAAAAATTCTGGAAAGCACTATAGTGCTAATGTGTTATTATCATCATTGTTATTATTTAAGATCATATAGTAAGTTAATGGCTATTGGGCTAATCCATGTCTCCTGGCCCTTCTGACCTTCGTTGCAGAGATCCTTTTACTGAACCATCTTGCTTTTTGGTTTATTTGTGCCTGTCAGTCAGGGTTTAAGGCACTTAGGTGGCACAATGGCTAGAGCACCGGACTTGGAATCAGAAAGACTCATCTTCATGAGTTCAAATTCAGCCTCAAGCACTTACTAGCTGTGTGACCCTAGTTAAGTCACTTAACTCTGTCTCAGTTTTCTTATATGTAAAATGAGCTGGAAAAGGAAATGGCAAATCATTCTAGTATCTTTGCCAACAAAACTCCAAATGAGGTCTTAAAGAAAGTTGAACATGACTGAAACAATCAAACAACAGCAATAAATCAGGAGTTGGACGATTGCTAAATCTTATTCACATTCAGATTCTGTTCCCCCAGTTATAGAAGTTTCTCCAGACAGGGAGCTAATTTTTGTTTTACCCTCCTTCACTTCTCCCCATCTCCCCCCAAAAATGTCTACACATTTGGGGAGTTTGATGCCTAAAGGAGTCCCATGGTCGAAGCTGCCCTTGGGCCATCCATAAGACTCCTTGGAATATTAAGGAAATTGCTCCCAGATAGTTCCCAGAGACCCACCTTTAAATTCTTTCCAAAGAACAGGATGCTCAGAGTTGATTGCTGGAGTGCACCCTATCCTATCTTCCATGGGGCCAAGATTCTAGACATAGCTTGGCAAGGGAATGGAGAGATCCTGGGGCTGGCTCGCATCTTCCCAGCTGGACGTCCCAGCTTCTTGGCCATAGGATCCAGCCCCACTACACCAGCCTCTCCTCCCTGCTTTAATAAGTATCTCCCATCTAAGGGAGCTTACTTGCTTGTCATCTCACTGAATATTGCTGCAGGATGAAGAGTTCTCTCTGATCAGGAATATGAGATTGTCCACATATCTGTCTATGACTTCTCTGTCTGTCTGACGCTGCTTCACAGAATCATAGATTTGGAGTTAGAAGGGCCCTTAGGAGATTGCTGGATTTTACAAATGGGGAAATTGAGGCAGAGAAGAGTTCTGCTGCATAGCTACTAAGTGGAAGCATTTGAATCCAGGTTTTTCTGGCTTCAGGTTCAGTGCCCTGTCTACTACAACCACGCTGACATCCTCAGGTTTATAAGTGCCTCTGGGGGCACACCGGATTGAATGCTGGGCTTGGACCAGGAGGCCCCATCTTCATGGGCTCACTCCTGAGTAAGTTACTTAACGTAAAATGAGCCCAACTACTCCAGTCTCTTTGCCAAGAAAACACCAATGGGGTCCAGAGACAGCAGAGGGCTGAAAGGACTTCCCTGGACTTCTTGCCCCCCCAACAGCCCAGTCCAGCACAAGTCTCCACCACCAGAATCAGCCAGGCTCTCCTGGACAGGAGGGAGGGAAGGAGCTGCTGTTGCTTCCCTTCATCCCCCAGAGTCAGGAGGGCAGGGGCTGAGGGGGAGTCCTCCTGCTCCCCAAAGCCTCCCCTTTGGGGTTCCCCCTCGTGACCCCCCCAGCAGGACGAGGGCATTTGTAAGCGGGCTGCTTTGTGAGGAGAAGGGCCTGGGGAATTAGCCAGGCCGCTGGCTGCCCCCTATGAAGCGGCTCACATTTCTGAGCTAGGCTCTGGCCTAATTATCCCGCCTCTCCTTCCACCTCCAAATTTTCCACGCAGGGTTAGCCCGGCGACATGCTGTCTGTACCCTCCATAAAGACGGCCGTGTTGAACATTCGTCTCGCTGGCTGACAGCATGCTTGGATGGAGGCGGGCGGGCGGCGGGGGGCCGGAGGCTGGAGCTGGGGGCTGGGGGGGCTGGGCAAGGGCCTGGGCTATGTCATGACTCAATTAGCTCCCCACTTCCTTCCAGAGCCCAAGGACCTGCCCCAAACCTCTGGACTTTTTGCCTCCACCCAATGATACTGATGCCCTTTTCTTCCTGGGAAAACACAATTTCCTCCCACTTCTTTGGGAAAATGCCTTTCACCCTCTGGAAGAGCCCTTGAACCAAAGAGTTGCAAAGGACCAAGTCCCCTAGAACACAGACTGTTAGAGCTGAGAGGCGCCTTAGAATAGGAGCTAGAGAGCCCAGGGCCCAGAGGGGCAGAGCTGGTGGGCTCCTAGAATTCAACCAGCGCAACCCCATCATTTGGTAAAGGGAGACAAGGAGGTCCAGTTGGAGAAGCGCCCAGTCCGAGGCCATTCTGGAGAGGAATTGTGATCTTCCAGTCTCAGGAGCTCTAGAACGGCTTAATCCAGCCCCCTGGTCTCTCAGGGTAGCAGGAAAGGGGAAAAGGCAGCGAGAAATGAACCTCGTCCCCCCAAAGGGGGAGTTTGTCAGTGGGGACCTGACTTAGGAATAGAACCCAGGTTTCCTGAGATCTGTTAGGGTTCCCTGGGATTAAAGAAGCAGTAGGCCCGAAAGAAGTGAGATCTGCAGGCCTTTTGGAAGCCTGGAAACATGTTTTATGTGGGCAGATAGACCAATGATCCTTCCTAGGAGAAGAGAGAAGTAGGAAAGGTTAGGAGTGATGTGGGAATCCTAATCAGGAGCTGCACACAAGGGGGAGAACAATGTTATTTTAAGGAATCGGGTGGCGCAGGCTGGTGTTAATTAAAGTTTTGTTGGGGATTACAGGACTGGGGAGCCAAAGTAGGGGAAGGAAAGGGAAAGAAGAGGGATCTCAGAAGGTAGGCTTCCCTTCCCTTCCCCCCACCCCAGGCTCCAGGGCCGAGGGAAGTTTATTTCCAATTTGATGGGAAAACCAAAGTTCTGCTAGGGGAGTGCAGGGAAATAGACCGGAGCCAAGTAGGAGCCAGAAGGGTGAGAAATCTCTCACGTTGTAAAAGCTTGTGGCCCAGGGCCCTCAGTTTAAGCCCTGGGACTGGAGCCTGGAATGGCTCTCCGACTTCTGGGTTTGGGGGG